>LPNX010839867.1:0-26128 GCA_001517045.1 Pseudotsuga menziesii
ATTTGATTTTCAATTAAAAATAGAATGGCTGAAATATCAAATATGAATATCAAGATTCAAATGACAATTTGTACAATTTGAAAATGATCATGATGAATTGCCACATGTGTAACGTGCTTGTTTGATTAATAATAATTTACATTGTTAGATTAATTTGCTAGATTTTAATTTACATTGTTAGGAATTATGATATTTAGCATTTATAAGTTTAAAATTATAATATTTTTTTATAATTTTTATGACCCCGAAGCCCCGCTGCCCCCCTCGAATTTCCCTAAAATATGGGGGTGGTCTCCACACGTACCCAACGTGCGTTTCCCCGCTCCCACGTCCCAGAAACTTGGTGGAACATTGGTTGCAAGGCTTCTTGTTTAATCCTTCATCTAAAAATTTCCTGAGGGACTAGCTCTCCAGTTCCACTTCGATTATTCTTTTTAAAAGGGAAAGCATTTCCTGTTGGGCTTGTTGCATAGCATATTTGAGTTTGGTGTTTGTAATTTCAAAATATTTAGTTTGTTGCAACAAATTTTTAATTTGGAACGTCCAAAACAAGAAGTCAAATTCCAACACTATATCTATGGGGCTATAGGTTAGTACTCGGTTCCTATTACATTTTTTAACATATTCGAGATGGCACCTGTTGCAGAAATCACTAGACAACAAGGGAGAGTATGTCGTGTGGTCTTCTGCACCACCTACGATTAGCAGTCTTTATCAATGGGACCTCTGAATACAAAAACCCACAATGCCTATTTTGCACTGCAGGTCTCTAGTTCTCAAGTGGGCAAGGAGGATGTAGACCAGGTTTAGGAAATTTAGCTAAAGATACAGAACAAAGAATTTGTCACAAGTTCCATAGTCACCAACCCTGCCCCATGGATCATTGTTATGGTCTTGTGGGTATCTATCTGTATTTCCAAAACCTTAGTGCAGAATCCACTCACGTCGGATGCCACAAATTCTCGATCGCTGGAAGTCGCGAATGGTACAGCCTGTGTCTTTCCTCTACCCTCGACGATGCTTAACGGTGCCCCCGTGACTTTCCTCAAGATAAACCTTAGTCATCATAATCATGGAAGTAGCTCAAGTAGAACATTTCATCAACATCCACATAGATGTTGTTCTGCTTACACCACACTGAATCAGAACTTGAGTTCAAACCCTTATCAATGATGACATGTTAAGAGTCAAAGAGAAAAAATTTGTTAAAAAGACTCAATTAAGTTTGACCTTCGTTAGATTAATGTCTCTAGTTTTGAGCTTCGATAATCTTTCTATATTGTTTCCTTGCATGCTTTAAGGACAAAACATCTCGAAAGGGGTGATTTGTGACATAAATTTTAATGTACACCATAATATATAATTAATATTAATTATATTATAGTGGTAAAATGTCTTATGCGACCCATATCTGTATGCAATATTTATATGCAGACATTGACATCCTAGATATCATTATATCTTTCCTTAATTATTTTAATTTATCATTATATTAATAATCAGTTTCTCAAAATGTGACGCTCTACAAGAGATATCTTCCATTCAAGTGCACCTCACTAGTTTTCTTAGTCTACAGGCTCATAAGCCTCGGAATTTAGGAGAGATCCAGCAAGGAGCATACAGCTTCCCCCCATGATAATCCATCCTCATTCTTTTAGCACACACCATTGCCTAGAAGACATCCTCAAGCTTTGCATTGGCACCTTCACAATGCCCAAAGACACTGCTAGCTCCTGCCCTGATTCTAGTCTAGTTTAATACCTCTCCTCCAGCTTCTCTGGTGTAGACTAACATCTTTCCAAGTGCTTTTCTGTCTAGAGTTTAGCTATTGGGTTTACCCCTTTGTAAACTTTATTTTTATTCCAACTTGTTTTTGCATCAAAGAGATGTGTCCAACTTTCCCACATTGCCACTTTGATATGATGTCTTTTCTAGTCCCATGAATCTATTTTGGTCATTTGGGAACAATCATATAATTTATTTTTATCATTCTTCTTTAATTTCACAAAAAATCTGTGTTTTCCTCACTTCCTAGGGAGAGCATTCAATCTATGTGACATGAATACTGAGAGGCAAATATTGAAAGTTAAAACCAAAAACTAAGCTTCCCGCAAAGAACATATGCCATCAAGCCCTGGAAGGCACAAAATCAGAAGGATAAAACATGTGCTCCTTCAAAATGAAAAAACAACCAAGACAAAAGTAAGCCATCCAAATGTTGAAAATATAAACACCATTTCTACCATATAAGGCTGAGAATCACCATGACGATAGTGAATCAGAAAGAGAGATTTTACATAGATGATTTTCTTAACCACTAAATAAATAAACTTCAAGCACAAAAAGTCAGCAATTGCTATTACAGTAAATGTAAAGAAATAATATCAGCACACTTTGACCTGAATCTAGGGGCTGAACACTAGAGATTCGTAATGGCATGTCCTCCACACCCCGCAAGCATTTGGATAGAACATCTAATGCGTCCAGCAAAGTTGGAGTTGAAGCAATTGGATCTGCAGAAATAGGAGCTACAAATTCTGTCATGCAATATAATCGTACTATACAAATTTAATAAATCATAGGATGATCTCTATGACATCTTTTTTTATTTGTTATTTGAATAGTATAGAGAAATCTCAAAAAGATTGTATTAAGGCGGCCTAATGAGAGATTGGCCAAGAAATGTATAAAGAGTCTACCTTTGCCTCCGTGCAATAATGTAAAATCCAACTGATCTCCAACAATAGAAATATCTTGGGAGGATAAAGACAGATGTCGACAAAGAGTGTATTCCATTATCTTCTTGATTATTAAATGTTTCTCCCAGTGTTCACATTCCCATACTGTCCAACAAACAAAAGAACAATACTCCAATTTTACATTTAAGAAATGCAACAGTTTGCATTAATCTGCTAAGAAAACATGTCATAACCAAGGCAGAAAGTACCTGCTGTTTCTGCAATTATTCCATCCTTAAACCGACGCAATTCAGATTTTTCTCCCCAAAAGTTTCTGAACTTGGCAGACTGTTCCAGAACACTAACAGGCTATTAGATGGGTTCACTTAAACAGATGAAATCATATAAGTATTTTCTATGAAGACAGATAAAGGCAGAAGCAATAACCCTTTAATACATATATGGATACCTCAGTTTTATTGTCTGCACTTGGACCCACATCAGTCATTCGATAAGCTTTCTCAAAATCACTTATCAAAATGCCAACAAGAAGTGGAACTTTACCTAAACATGCAAGTCCCTGCAGATTGTTCCAAAGATGATTGTAAGAAGATAGAAGAAAATTTTAACCAAAAGTGTTGACTGGATTGCACATTTGTGTACAGAAGAAACAAGATGTCTTTCACTAATAGGATAGTTGATAAATGGCACAAACCTCATTTATATCCCAATTTGAAGGTATGTTTCTATGAAGAACTCGAACAAGACGTGCCCTTTCCCCCAAGCCCTTGGAAAGTAATAATTCTACTTGTTTTTCATAGACTCTCAAGTGTTCCTTGTCCATGCATATATTCGGCGGCTTCATATGATCATTATCCACTGGAATGATTCTGAAAAATAAAAAGCAATCAGCGACCATTCCTAACTCCAAATGTGCTATAATTAGAGAAAGAGAGAAGGATGATCATTATCCACTGGAATGATTTCTGTAAAATAAAAAGCAATCAGCACCCATTCTTAACTCCAAATGTGCTATAATTAGAGAAAGAGAGAAGGATATCCAGAGAAGCATTATCTTATTCCAATCAGATACATAAATTTTACAGGTAGCAGCTGCATTGCCTGTTGGACATATGGCTCAAAGGGCATATCAAAAAAGAAACATCCTAACAGTCAAAAATTCACATAATATAAGCACATGAACCTGAAATTAAATTTTCAACTGAAAGCATACTCTAATGATGACAAAAAGATTCCTACAAAAGGACACCAATTCTTCACTCCAAACATGCTACAATTAGTTGTAAGTTTTTGTAGCTCAGCAGGTACTTCTATGTTGGAGGTGTCTAGCAACATAGAAGGAGCCAAGGTGATTTCTAGACATACATTGTAAAGGTGGATTTATAACACCTCATGTATATGGTTTTAGTTGGCCAATGGTATTGGTCCATGGTATTTGCATGAAGGTGAAATTATAAAAGGAGCCTTAGAGTATGAGTTCAGTATCAGTCATAGGAGAGAAGGGAATCTTCTATAGTGGTCAGCATCACAGTTGCAGCTTTCCTCTTGTAGTGAGCAGGCTAGATCTAGGGTGGATCTAGGGTTTGTCTGTCTAGTTTGTAGAGAGGACTTGGTGTATTTCCCTTGGTGTTTGGTCCAGATCCGGAGAGTGTATCCAGAGGACTACTGTGCTTCTAGTTTAATCAAATCCTGCAATAAGAAGAAGACAGACATCTGTTAGTTTTCCCTGAAGGACTGGGGTCTCCAGGGTACATCTTGTGCTGTAGTTTTTCTCTGTTTATGTTTAGCTTAGACAGTGTGTTACAGTGTTTAATTTTTCAGATGAACTATGTGTTTGCTAAGTAAACTTCTGAAAGTGAGTAGTTAAACTGAAGCTGTTAACCAGATCTGTTTAAGGTTAAAAAATTCACATTAGTGAAAAAGACAAGAATCATTATCTTATGCAAATTAGTTACATAAATTTTACCTTCATTGTCTGTTGGACATATGGCACAAGGAACATATCGAGAAAGCAAGATCCTAACAGTCAACAATTCATATAACATAAGTACATGAACCTAAAATTGCTTCTTCAGCTGAAAGCCTACACTAATGATGATGCAAAAGATTCTTACAAAAAAATACCCATTCTTGACTCCAAACATGCAGAGCAGTATATGGACAAACCAAATCGCCCCCCTAACCGCCAGAATCCGGCAGAACAGAAATGGTTGAAAATAGTTAAAAGTGTAGTTTTCATTGCTCAAATCACAATTTCGACGACTTGGGTCGTTTCAAAATACGGCATTTAATCTATACAAAATCACGGTGATTACTGGAATTACATATTTGCAAAAATTAAAATTTCCAGGCACAAGTTTTGACCGGATTTGATTAAACAAACGCCGGAAAAGCGGGTCATTTTCGTTGTTATTTATCCCATGTGCAAACATGCTATAATTAGAGAAAGAGAGAATAATATCTACAGAAGCATTATCTTGTTCCAATCAGTTACATAAATTTTACAGGTAGCAGCTTCATTACCTGTTGAACATATGGCTCAAAACGCATATCAAAATAGAAAGCATGTGAACCTCTAATAGATTTTTTAGCTGAAAGCATGCTCAAATTATGCTGCAAAAGATTGTTACAAAAGGGTACCGCGCCCAGTCTCGACTCTTAAAAGCCAATGACTATTTTGGAACCATACAGACCATAAATAAATAACACTTGCATACAGTATAGAAAATATATGTAAAAACAAAAAAAAGACTCACTATTTAGTATTTTACAATTAGCAAAAATAAGGCCTATAGCTAAACATTAAGAGCCTTTTGCCAAGATTTTGGAATATAAGTTTCTGTAAAGTTTAATCAAGAAAGTGAATGAGAGTATTAAGAGACCCCAATATTAAGCGTGTCAGGGAATTTGTAAGTTGCAAATGTGTATGTCTAAAACCTGCACCAATCTTATTGATGTTTCAAACTGTGTTTCTATACCAGAGGATTCTGGACTTCATCTCATAACTCACATTTAGACTGAAGTGAAAAGGGTGTAAAGACTTTTCTTGTAACGCCCCGGTTTTGACCCCATGGTATTAAAATTGTACATGATGTATATATTGTATTAAATCATGGCAAGGAGCTCAAGGCCAAGGCCCTGCCATTGATTTGCTGTTGTGTATCGGTGATCAAGGTGGATACCGATGGTTATGGTGCTAAGTCAGGCACAGTGTATATTTTGGAACACAATGTAAATATGCAATTAATAAAATACCACAGCTAGCTATAAACTGCAACGCGAAAGAGATGGAAGCATGATTTCACAAGGGATAGGGAGGGGAGTTAGTCAAACTCATGAGCTAATAGGATGAGACCAGATGTCAATGGGGGAACCCTTAAACCCTCAGCTACCTTTTTGTCCTCTGTCCTCAATCATTCATTTCTTCCAGAAGTTGGTTGAGGTAGTTAATGCCTTGGGCAGAGCAAGGCATGGTAGTCTGATCCCGTGTCTGAGCAAGCCTGCGAGGCTGCAGTCTGGGAAGCCGCATTCTTGCTTCTGCAGCAAGAAAGCACGTGGATGTGTGCCAGTCCATCCTCTCTCTCAGTCGCGAGAAGGCTTTGTGGTCGTTCGAGGGATGAGGGTGGATTCATTTGTTCATTGTTGAGCATTCAGACATTATTTCCATCAGGGGGTTCCTCAGCGCTCATCGTTGTTCACTCACCCGCGGTGTGGTGACCCGTCTATTCAGAGTCGTGGAAGTGTGGTTCCACAATGTTTTATTGTGTCCCACGTTGTATTTTGTTGTGGCGTGCATCCCTGCTTTGGTCTGAGAGACTTAGGAGTGGAAGAGGCCCAAAACTGGCTAATAAACCTAGTGAAGAGAGGAACCTCATAGACAGACTAAGAGGGGCTGGCAAATCCTCTATGCACACCTTGAAGAGCAGAGAAGGTATGGCTTGAGGGACTGTGTAGCAGTGAAGGGAATACTTCCTTGTGTTGGGTGTGTAGGTATTGTGGAATGCCAAGCTGGATAGATCTGGTGTAGGTGTCTAGAGCTCTGTGGTTGAGCTCACTAGCTTAGCAATTCTACCTCCCCACTGCCTTAGCAGTCTGATAAGCCCAACTATTAGTTGGTTTGGTTGAGCCTTGGTGTGCATTTGACAAGGTGTGAGTCATTGCCTTATCAGCCTGATAAACCCAACTGGAGGTTGGCTTGGTTATGTTTTGATGTGTTTTGGCCATGTGTGAGCCTGTTATTCCCTAGTTCCTTGTGGAAATCATGCCCAGTTCGGGGGTGGCAATGGTGTTGAGAGATTAATAAACACACTGACCTATGGTTGGGTGGAACGTTGTAGGGACATAGCTAGTTGCGGGACAGCTTCATCTTCAAGATAAGTATTCTCTGTTATTCTTATTTATGCAATGTATTTGCTTATGAATGAATTGAATATGATGAATGCTTGCTAATGGTTTCTGTAGAGTTTACTGTTGTTTAATGTTCCTGCATTTGCATCTATATATGCCTTGTATGTTCAATGCATTCTACTTATGATCATGGAGGCTAGAAGCCTGGTTACAGAGTCAGAAGGCATTTGACTTAAGCGATTCCACACCCTGGGATCCGCCTACGGAAGGTGGGAGGCGGAAGAAACAAGTTGAAACAGAGCAGAATGTTGGTTTTCCGCACTCCGGGATCCACCTGCGAAAGGCGAAAGGTAGAAAACAATAAAAAGACAAGGCAAAATGTTGGGATTCCGCACCCTGGGATCCGCCTACGGAAGGTAGGAGGCGGAAGAAACAAGTTGAAACAGAGCAGAATGTTGGTTTTCCGCACTCCGGGATCCGCCTGCGAAAGGCAAAAGGTGGAAAACAAGAATAAGACAAGGCAGAATGTTGGTTTTCCGCACCCAGAATCCGCCTGCGGAAGTCAGAAGCGGAGAAAGAGCCGGAAATTCCCAGGGCAAAAGTGTTTTTCGCCTCCCGCCTTCTGCGTGCAGAGAAGAAACAAGTTGAAACAGAGCAAAATGTTGGTTTTCCGCACTCTGGGATCCGCCTGCGAAAGACGAAAGGTGGAAAACAAGAAAAAGACAAGGCAGAATGTTGGTTTTCCGCACCCAAAATCCGCCTGCGAAAGTCGGAAGCAGAGAAAGAGCCGGAAATTCCCAAGGCAAAAGTGTTTTCTGCATCCCGAAATCCGCCTGCAGAAGGCGGAAGGCGGGAGGCGAAAAATGGAAAAAAAAAAGAAGATAAGGTAAAAAGTTAGCTTTCTAATTCCCGAGTTCCGCACTGGAAGGCGGGAAGACAGAAAAATGAATAAAGGATTCCATCGTTTGTTAGCTTTCTGATTTTTGGGTTCCGCACTAGAGGGCGGAAAAGCGGAATGCAGAAACGTGGATAAAGGTTTCCGTCGTTTGACAGTTTTCTAATTCCCGAGTTCCGCACTGGAAGGCGGAAGGCAGAAAGGCGAAAACCTGGATAAAGGATTCAGTCAAAAGTTAGGTTCTGATTTCCGAGTTCCGAAGGTGGAACGCGGAACGTGGTTTGAATAACTCCGTCGCACGCTATGTTTCTAATTCCCGACTCCGCAGCGGAAGGCGCAAATGGGGAATGCAGAGGGCGAAGGGCGGAAAGGACAGGTTCAATGCGCAAAAGGAATTTCCAATCACAGAATGGATATGTCAAGGACAGAATGACTGTTACAGTGGGTTTTGTGCTTAAGCATGAATATTGAAGAGTGTTTTCACGGTTCTGTAAGAAACTTTTTTAATTCTGCATGATAATTGAGGTATGGGTACATGACATTTTTGGGCTTGACAATGTTTCTTAGATCTCCCAACACACTTCTAACAGAAAAGGTCACCTCTTACGAAACAAATAGGAGTAAAAGCACAACCTGAAAAGAGATGCCATTAGTGCACTTCCATTGCTACCTAGTTACCCTAACTACTCTCAATTAACTCTAAAGGTATTTCATTAACCAGTTGGCGACTTGATAGTTTATATATATGTGACCTTAATTACACGATAGCATTACATTAGGACTCCTCACAATATATTATTGGGTGTTACTACTCTAACATAAACAAGAATTGAGTATTAAACCAACATGTTGTAGAGGCAAATGGTGTGAGACACCCAAGACTGCGAATCGGTTTCGAAGTAGGGAGAGCTTTCTTAGGAAGGAGCTTTCTTTTACTCTTACGAAACAAATAGGAGTAAAAGCACATCCTGAAAAGAGATATGCCATTAGTGCACTTCCATTTTACCTAATTACCCTGGTCCCTAACTACTCTCAATTAACTCTAAAGGTATTTCATTAACCAGTTGGTGACTTGATAGTTTATATATATGTGACCTTTATTACACAATAGCATTACATTAGGACTCCTCACAATATATTATTGGGTGTTACTATAACATAAACAAGAACTGAATATTAAACCAACATGTTGTAGAGGCAGATGATGTGAGACACCCAAGACTGCGAATCAGTTTCAGAGTGGGGAGAGCTTTCTTAGGAAGGAAAGCAAGCCAAAAGGAGTGAAAGGAAGTTTAGAGTATTGATAGAAGCCCACATCGTCTCAAGCAAGAAAAAGTATATCCTTTCAAACTATGTTCCACAAAGTAACAAAAGGCTTTCTATTTAGCAGACTTCGCATATTCAATAATAGTTTTGCAAATTACAATCATTTACCCAATCAATACAACAAACCCTAATAGGACTTTTAAATAATATACGTGTGTCCCCCTTTTTAAGGTTTTTTTCACAACCAATTATATTTATCTACATTTGGTCCCATTATTTGCTATATTTTAGTCACTGTGCTTCAAACTAAAATTATACAGGTACATCAATCACTATAAAAAAATGACAAGAAAATTGGACTATATCCACTAACTCATAGACCCCTATCAAGCATAAGAGATTAAGTGTATAACTTATGAACAATAATGTAGTCATAATCAGTACAATAAAAGATTTCAAGAAGTGATGAATAACAAGTTCCTATTCAATACACTAGCACAATGAAAGTAATCCTAAAAGAATGATCATTTATTGGTGTTCTAAATCCTAAACTATTCTTGATTTTCAAGTGTGAAGAGTTATGTGAGAATAAAAGTAAGATGTAAAATATAGAGAGAATGTGGAGTGCTATTTATACATAAAACTACCTGGCGTGGTAATCAAACTTTGCAGGAAAGTCTATTCTAGTCATGAACACCTCTTCAAATCCCCTGTCCTTGCATTTGTTCATACATGTCAGGGTACGTGCTGCCTCATCCACAAGCTAGAGTACATAATAGTTTTGCATGGTCAGGTTGTACATCAAGATAATGTGAAAAAGAAAGTGAGAGAACTTGCATACACAACATGACAAAAAATTGTGACTATTCACATTACTAAAATACAAAATCTTGAAATTACCTCAACAAATCCACTCTTGGTCATTCGAAATGCCAGGTTAAGAAATCCGATTGGATCGCATATTACAACATCAAAGGATTGTCGAAGCCTTTTCTGCAGCTAAAATTCACAAATTTTCACCAATCAATGGATTTGTTACCAAATTTAATGTTTTGAGAAGTATCGCATCTAAACTATTTTGCCAATTGTAAGACAACTATCTACATCAAAACTTAAACATAAATTTTGAACAAGTTGATAACATTGTAGCTAAGATGTTATGAGATCATAAACAAGTACTGCATTCACCATATCTTGCATTTCACTAACAATATCAAATGGCGTACGGATTTCAATCAAATTTTTAGATTTATTAATGTTTGTATAGGTTACCAGCCATCACATGTTTCGACTACACAAATTGTGAATAGGACATTATACTTTCCACCAAGGGCTTGGAATTTCAATAATGCTCATATAATTTTTATACAAATCTAACTTTGTTGCGTTCAACATGAAAATATTAGTAATCATTCAATATAAATCATCTCTTACAAAACCCACTCAATCAGAACTACAACCGTGAGGCAAGTATTTTGAAGTTTTGAACTTCAAAATGCTTATAAACATTCACAAAACAGTGAACACTCTTATTAGAATAGCTCAAGGACTCTTTTTTGCCAAAAAAAATGCCTCCTATTACAATTTAGTACAAAGTACAACATGATGGCCCTTACAATGCAACCCTTCCCCTTCCCACCCAAGCAACAAGAGAAAGCATCTACAAATGGGGAACGCTGTAGAACTGAAGAAGCGTAACACATCCAAAAAATATCATTAGCAATATTCGCAGATGGCTTTGGTTCATGGATTCTGCTCTTCATGGACAGACTCAGAATCTCCTCCTTCTACCAATCTTCAAGCATAATGCCTCTTTGAGCCCTCTTCTTCTGCTACTACTCGTCTTCCCAAGCTTCAATTCTCCCCCCTTGGTTGTTCTTGCATCAAGCAGCATACTTTATTAAAAACCTGCCTTGGAATGTCAACCATCAATATGATTTGCTTCACAATTTTTTAGGTTTTTGGCCTTTGAACTTCAAGTTGATTGTTGACTTCAAACTTTGCCAAAATTAAATTTTTATTACAAGGTTTGACTGAGGAGTTATTTTGAATCCATGTCAATCCATCCATATTTCCCTGATCCATGTCATATACACAACATACTTAAAATTGCAATAGGAAGTCAATTTCTCCATCCCCTGGCTCTTCAGTGAAGTCTTTCTAACGAGAACAATATTCTTGTCATTCGTGTAAGACAGTTTAAAAGCAACTTCAAGGACAAAAATTCCTACGAAGGGAATACATGGTATATGTATTCATGGCTATGTACGAAGGCATGTCTATTTACATAAAGACACCCTTTCATATTCTTTCATGGGCCATACATTATACAATGAACAATATATCATCTTATAACAAAATATTTATAATTTTATTATTTATGCTTAGGGATATGTTTAATGTCACAATGTGATCTTACATATCACATAACAACCTATGCATGTTGGATACAAAGCTGCCAATCAAAACGTACCAAGATGGCATTAGGAAGAATGAGTTGTTGGCCAAAAGTGATGCCCAGGACATTAGAGGTAATTATGAAACTGCCTGTGACTGCTGATTGAGATGGGTTGACATTAGTTACTAGAAGAAAAGATGTTGAGTGTCATTTATGACAATGCCAAATGGGATGACATGTCACAAAATAACAGTGTTGAGTCTAAGAATTTTCATCTTTTCGTTTCTTTTTACCATGTTTTTCATAACTCTTCCTTTGACTTTTAAACTTTTTTCACGTTCCCGTAATTATATCTTACTCCATTTTAAGTTTTATGTGGGATTAGGTTCAAGATATTTCCAATGCATTTAATTTAGTATTTTAAGTGAATATATTATTAAATGTTAGAAAAATAACATATTCCCCCTTATCTTTGAGAGTTTGACTTTGGTTAGTTTGGTGATGGTTACAAGAACTGGCTAGGGATTACGGGAATAGAATTAGTAATTACAGGAGCAGGAAATATGCAATTCGTGGGTCAAATTCGAATTTTCTCATTCAACCATGGAAGATTTGACTTAGATTTGGGATGAACATCCAAGTATCTTGGATGGAGAAGAATCATGGAGCTCTGGGAAAGATTATTTAGCAAAGATCTTGGAGATATTATGAGTTGGTTTTTAGTTACTAATTTTTAGCAAGTTGTTGAATCACATAAAAAAATTGTAGATCTACATTTATTAGTTGTTATTTAGTTTATAAGCGAACTCATGTATAAATAAAAGTGTCTTCTCCATTTCAAAGGGAAGACTCTTGGAGCAAATGTCAAACTTATCATAGAGTGAATAAAACTTCTTGGTATTTCTTTATATAGATTGTCATTTTTTAGTTCTATAAATACTAAATAGTATGCTTTGATTTAAGCTTTATGATGTTATAGTTGAGTTTGTTACCTTGTGCTTGGGAGAATTGAGCTCAATCCAAATGGATCATGGTAGTCTTTCCTTCAGTTTTATTTTATACAAGTTTGTTTATTTTATGCAAGCATGTTTTCTTTTATTAAAGCATTGATTCACGGAAAGAAGCGGTTCCTAGTTACACATGTCAAAAGATAACTTGGTGACAACAAGGTTCTAGTAGCATGATGGTGTTCGAGTAGATGGTTTTTGCTAGAATTAATTAAGTTTGTTTTCAAGTGATGAAGTGTGGTTTGTTTCATTTATGCATTTGATTTCATTTATCACCATTTACTTTCCATAAGCATATTAGGTAAATCATACTGCAAATAATCTAATTCTGCACATACTGTGCCTGCATTTCACAAGTTTACATACTCCGGATCGATAACTAAATGTAACAGGATCTAGACACATAAATCAACTAAGTTTACATTCTTTGTGTGGCTCCAGAAAGAATGGTAACAAGATAGACTTATTCCGAAGGCATTTAATGAGAAAAAAATCTTAATTAATAAAGGGAGCTCGCGAAGATAGGAAGAATGCTAGTGCTGTAGGAAGTTTAAGTAAGGAAAGAAAATAGTCAATGGATGGACCAATCACGTGAAATGGAACTTGAGAATCCCAGCTATTCCAGTCTCCGGATCTAGGAAAAGGCATGGTCAATTCAATGAGTGTTGAGCAAGATTCTCACTGGATGTACTAAGCAAGAGTTGGGCAGCTGCGCAGCATGTGGCATGCAGTTAGCTTGGGTTAGTGGCTCCAAGACTCCCTTCAGAAACAGCAACCCAGGTTGGAGGTCTAGGGGAAGAAACGGGAATTTTTACAACAGCAAGCTTGGCAACTGACAAAAATTGAGGACAAACTGGAGAAGTAGGATGCCAAAAAAAATCGACCCACCAATAGGTACAGTTAATTGTACTATTATATAATGAAGGCCATGGCTTGGAGAAATTATTGTGTGCAGTGAAATACTGTATAACATGAAGGTGTCCTGGAAGAATGGGTAATTTCTTGAAAAAAATACAACATTATTTCATATGAAAAACTTATTTTATTATTTGAAGTTTAAAGTAGGGTGAAAGAACTATTTAGAAACCATATTTTCTCATATGTGATGTATTGTCCAAATTCTTATTTTCTTATATGAATAGTGTAGATCTAAGAAATATCTTTGCAGACGTTGCAGATTATCTTCACATGCCCTAAAAACATCTTAAAATATGGAACAAAAAAAAGCAGAAAGTAGAAGGTGTCACATATGCTTTGACAATAGTCAGTACTATTCCAAAAGAAATAAAAAATCTGTAGAAGGTAAATCTATTTATTAATGATTATTTTCCCAGCTATTTTTGTGAGGCGAGATGAGCCTTCCGTTAAATTAAAGCTATATCCATTCTGTATGGAGAACTGCTTAGTTTTCCTCAACACTGAAACTAACTCTAGATAGAAAGCAGGGAAGTGATATATCAACAGGATGCTTGTGACATGCAAATAGCACACAAATTTAGGACAGGAATACCATACCTCCAATGACACATTGCTGGCAGGCTCAGGTTGCATGAAAATACCCTTCTCTAAAGAACTGGACATTGCTGGTACAACAACAGGGAACAAATTTAGAACACTAACTGAAATTCAAGTAGATAAAACTAATTAAGAATATAACAAATAAATACTTATAAAGCACTTCAGCAACACTGTTAATAAACATAGAAAAAAAGAAAGGAGGAAAAAGGGCAAAAAGGGCAGACAGAAGCAACACTATTGACTATAAAGTAAACAACGCAAAGTGACTCAACATTTACAGAATGGACATAAGCATGGGTGCAATCTCAAATGCAAGCCATTACCTCACTTTGCAAAAGAATCTAGTGTTTACTAAAGAACAACCTCCAGATGCTGTGTTGTCTGCTTATAATTCTAGAAAACAGCAATATTACACTCGTTTGCCTTTACCAAAAAAAGGACTGAAGGACTGGAATAAACAAGCAATGTTCAAAGGGAAAAAGCCGAGGAAATGATTTCAATATAAATGCAAGATGTGAAACAAGGCCAAAAGGTATATTGCTTATATAGCATATGAGGAATCATTGGGCTACATGCTGAGAATTAAAAATTGCATACCAATCATACAAATTGTTTATATGTAGATAACCAAGGGTATTCATGTGGAAACGTGATTAATTCACTAACCATCCAAGCACTAAAGAGCAACCACTTTCACTTAAAATTTAAATCTGTTAAGAGACAATTAAAAACCAGGTAGGTTGTGTAACTTCTATCCTTAATTGGCCTATAGTTAGAAGAATCGGATTAATTCAAAAATGCTATAATATAAAAACAATAATCCATTATGCATTTCTGTACCCCCTCCTTGAAAAAAACTATAAATGTGTGCTTGTGTATCCTCTGCCGTAACCTTGTTTGTTTATGAAAGATTAGGCATGAATGCCAAATGCTATTAAATTCCATTTCTCACATTTGTGTCTTGGTAAGAAAAGAATAATCAATATATAGGATAAGATAAGATAAGATAATTTTATTAATGTCCGACGAATGACTACTAAAGTAGGTCAATGGGACTAGGTGATACATCCAGTATGAGTACAATGTTGGAGCGCAAATGCAACTACTAGAAAGTGTCGAAACTAAGATAAAATAAACTAAAATAGAGAAAGATACAAGCAGTAGTATAGCCTCATAAACCTGTATAAAACCGTATCTAAGTTATGGGATGCAAGACACAAAGTGAGTTCATCCGAGGCTGGACGACTCAAACAACTCAAAAATCTATCAAGAACGCAAGGGAGAGATGAAGATGGATCCAATGATGTCAAGATCTCCTAAGCCTGATGGTCTAGGGCAAGGGGGTTGAACGGGACGCCTACTTGATGTTGTTGTCGGGGCTCTCTGGAGCCATCAAAGTGTCTAACTATATGACCCTAGGGGGGATGTAGGAGCGAGGGACACTCCTAACATCTGGGGTTGAAGGAAAGAAACTATGGTAATCCGTTGGCGACCCTACTAGGTTGGGAGGAAATATGGCGGGCAGGGTGTGCCCTACTCTGGGTTCATCTAGGCCTGAACCCTCTATGACTCAAAGAATGAGTGGATCGGTGCATAGGAGGAAGCCTTCGTCCATGGAACCCAAAATGTACATTCCAGATCAAACATATCAAATATAATGTGAAAGGGGGGAAATCCAGAGTAGGAATTAAACCTTGATAATATTTATTATTAATGAGTGCATAGTTAATGTGACTCATGGCAAGAGCAAAAATTGGCATTACAAAGTCTAATAAATACAAAAGCAATGAACTCCAAAGGAGTTGTGTACATCTTGGTGAACGCTCCCCTATAGACTTGTACTACATTTAGGAGTCACACCTAAACCTTGAGAATAGCTCCAATACATCGGTTGTCTCATGGAAAAGTTGGCAATGTGGAGAATCGTGTCAATAGATTTGTCTCAAATCAAAGCTGAGATGATGGGGATGCGCTCATCCCACTTGAGGTGGTGAGGAAAAATATTGAAAATCACTTTCACTAAGTTAAGAAAGAAATGCCTATTAAACTAAAAATTGGTTGTTCACCTGAATGTGTCCTACCTTGGGCTTAACTATTTTAAATACTTCCCAAACAACTAGTTGTCTTCTACCACGGGTTAGCTCCTTTCTGATTGAGGCTCTTGATAAGCAATTCAGCCCCTCTCCTGTTTTGTATGAATCTGCACATCAGTATGCGGTTATGTTGGCTCAAATCACTGATGACTTGTATAAATAACCCAAGGGCCTTATACTAAGCCCCTTTGATTGTTTCAACTTTCAACTCACCAAATATATTCTAGACACCCCAAGGTTTCAATGGCCATTACGTAGAGATATAGGCATTAATAAAGTTACTTCGACATTAAATTATGTTATACTTTTATGCTTTATTTCACTTTATTGTGTTCCTCGATCTATCCCACATTCATAAAGTGGATTGATTTTATTCAATTGTAACCGTTAACCCTTTACAAGAAAGCTTTTGCTTTCTCCTTTATGCAATACAATGCAAAAACTTTTCCAAGAAAATCTTGTTTTTGCTTATGTGAACAATTTCTATGATAAGGTATCAGAGCTCAGTTAGAGCAATGGAGTCTGTGAGAGCATGAAGACCTGGGTGGTACTGCCAGCAGAAATGGATAGAGGGACCACTAACGTAGCACATCAAAGATCCAAAAGGGTTTCATCCAAACTAGGAATGCATTCATTTTAATTTCCAATTAAAGCAAATCAAATGTTTTCGAGTTGAACTCTGCAGATCAAGGTTCGAAAAAAAGACCGTACATGCTCAACCATACAACTGCCATATAGCCACCAGATCTCAGCCACCGTTGCAGCCGCATTTGCTTGTACAAAAGTTGCATGATTTTGTTAATCATTAAATATGTTTTCTCAGCATTACTTATGTTTCAATGCTCTACCATGCTTGCTCCAAAACATATAATGTACCAAAGTCCAATAAAGATCTGCAAATTCTTATGGCAGGGAGACAAATCCAACACTAGAATGTTTGGGGATAGACATAAAAGATCCAGTGATAATGAATCTAGCATTAGGAGCCAAAATTTTGTGGCACCTAGGAACTGGAAAAAAATTAATGGTGGAAGCAACTTCTGTTTAAAAAATACTTACAAGGTGGCAAAAAAAGATTCTTAGATGTTGAAATACCCAATTCAAAGGGATCTCCAATATAGCGACTTTACTTTGTAAGGTGATGGCTCCTATTATACAATCTAAACTCAGTTGGAGCCCAAGCAATGGAAAACTCGTCAAAATTTGGGATGATGGGACTATGGACCAGCCCCCTCTCATCCACAAACAAGAGCTTTTAAGGTTGAGTGAATGGTTGAATGGCAAAGGCATCATATCTCTCTTCACCCTGTCAACATGGAATGTTGAGAATCGCTACATTGATTGGAATTCCCCCACCACCCTCAACCCTTTGTGTGGCATTCCCTTCTCTCCCTTAGTGATTGCGCGCCAATGGACAAATCAATCGCTAACAACAGGAGCTTGGGTCCTTCTAGCAATTTATATGAGGTTAAGAAAGGCTACATTGATCAGCTTCAAAATATTCCTTTACCACCTCATTCAAGGATTTGGAAGTATTTGGCACAGTGAAGGAATTCAAAAAAATCAACATATTTTGTAGTTTAATGGTTTAAGGCAAGTTGCTCATGAATGAGAACCTCCAAAAGCATGCAATACAGAGGCCTTCAAGGTGTGCTCTATGCAACTCAGTGAATGAAGCTCACCGACATCTATTATTTGACTGTCCATTCACCATACAGGTTTATAATTTGCATTTGAGGAGATTGGGAATAAATTGGTTCTTCAAAAAACTTGGAATGTGATGTTCACTACCGGGCACAAAAACTATAAAGGTACATTCTTTAATGAGCCCATTCTCAAAAGGGCTTGCATAGCAATGTTAAAATATGTCTGCTAGAAAATTTGGATTGCGAAAAACAAATAAATCTTTCAACAAGAAAAAACGTCCCCTGGAGCCCATGTTGCAAAAGCCCAAGGGCTTATTGAAAAAACCAGTGTTAATGTGGTTAAAGGTCACAATTTGCAAGCATTGGACCAACAGGAAGAGTTGGCTTTGTGATTTATTTCAAAGGGATATTAGTTAGCCTAAAAGTATTGTCAAAAAGCCCGATCCAATAGGAAATTGTTAACTTCATCTGGAAGTGGAAGGGTTCAACTGTTGCAGGCTAGCTCAAAGGAAATTTGTTCTCTTCTTTGATAATGCCTCAAAGGCCAATCCTGGGGTGGAAGGTCTCGAGAGGGGTAAGCAAGGGGGTTCTCTTTGACCCCGAAAAAAATTTGGAAGAAAGTTTTGAATGGGGATTGAGCAAATCCACAAATAAGTCTGGACGAAACACTTACACTCTTCCAAAGCCTTATAATTTTGGATTCGAGGAGTTAGAAACCTAATCGTCGCTAGAGATTCATTGATTATCATAAAGCATACAAGAAGGCCTTTGACTACATTGGATGGCAAAGTTGTTAGAGTCATTCAATGGATTACCAAAACCTTATAATTTTGGATTCAAGAAGTTAGAAACCTAATCGTCACTGGAGATTCATCGATTCTCATAATATGTGAAGGCCTTCGACTACGTTGGATGGCAAAGTTGTTAAGAGTGATTAAGTGGATTAAAAAGGAAACTAATCTCTTGAGAATTTGGAGTTCCACCATGTCTTAAGAGCTCAAAATAGACAGGCGATCACTTAGCAAATAAAGCTTCCAAGCGTGCCATGGGGATGTTAAAAATATGAGGGGGTTTCTCTTTCTCCCCAATTCCTTATGATTATATTTGAATACACAAGCCAAAGTCTTGTGAGGATTACAAACTTTAGGAAAAAAGCAGGAGGCAATTATATCCCAAGATTCATTCCAAACTTCATAAATTTTGCATACCCTCGCACACGTTGGGAGAAAAGGCCAACAAAAGTGGAACTTGATATCCTTTGGAACAAAGGTGGGACCGTGGGATTATGAGATTTGCAAGCAGATAAGTGTTTCACTCACGTTGTTTGCAGCTTGTATTGACATCTCATTCATGGCCTGGAAACTTCAATGCGCCCTCAACCTGTATTTGTGTAGCACGGTCTTCATGGATTAGAATTGGCCTTTGTGTGTGGATAGGGCTGCAAATGGTTGTGGATTTGACGTAAATCCACATGAATGGATTAGGCCTCTCCATGCAAAAGAGGTAGGTATTGGACTTGGCCTTCTTTGGTTCAAAGAATCTCATAGAAACTTTGATATGAAAATTGAAGGGTTTGTTTCTATTGTTGGGTTTGTTGTTGATTCTCATTACCGAAGGTCACAAGAAATGGAAGGTCATATCCATTTATGGTGCTAACCCTATTGTGAGTTTTAAGACATTCATAAATTCCTTCAAAGGCATGAGGAATTGATTGCTAGTAATAGAACCTCTATCTTTTTAGCATCTTCCAAAATTCATACCCAAGAAAAGAACAGTGGTAAAGGTCAAGTTATTGTAATGGATGCTTTGGTTTTAGCAAAATAAAAAGAACTGATGCACTTGAAGAAGAGTGTTTGGCATTAATCCCCTTAAAACCACAATCTTTATCTGGTTAGCCCTAGACAAGATCCTCACCTATGACAAAAGCCAGAGAAGGAATTGGATTGAGCCAAGTAGATGTGTCCTTTGTGAGGCAGATAATGAAATTGTCAATCATGTTTAGGAACTTATCCTTTCTTTGTTTCAGTTGGAAAGAATTGTTGTTGTTAGTAAAAGGTACATTTTCTTGGGATAAAAGGACATACTTCTAGACTATTTTAAACATTAGATCAAAGATCGCATTTCCTCAAGCCATGGAGCATTACCTTATTTTGTGTTATGGGGGCTCTGGCTAGACAAAAACAAAATGATTTTTTGAAGGAAACGACCTTACAATTGGGCAAGTTTCTCATAGCATTAGACTGTTGGGAATAAGAATCAGCAACAAATATAAACAAAACATACATCATGCCAGGGATGCCAGGAGTTTAAACTCTAGAAACGCATTCACAACATTCACATGTGTATTTGTATCGTACAATGGGTCCCTTTCTATAACAATTGATGACCATAACCACTATGCCATATTTAAAATATTTAGTCGTTCAACCATCTCCAACAATATCTCCATGAATTACTCAGCATGGTTCTATGATATCCTCATCCCTGATTTCATCTTCTTGCCCTCATCTTTAAATCAAATGTAGACTTATATGCCTTGTCTACTTCATTCACATGTTATATGTATTCACAAATATCACAAGTAGGAGTTAAACTTTTATAGATTGTCCTACAAAAAAATCTATAAGGAGCCAAAGAAAAAGGCCACAATGATTTTGAAGGAACTTTAAAAAGATTACGTTTATCCTTAGGGGTGCTTTTATGGGACTAGTCGAGGTAGACTAGGAAAGTGTGGTGTCGGCCCATCCTTAATATAAACAAGCATAATTACTTACTGCTTAAATATGGTGTTTACCTTGGTTCAAACAATAGAGTTGAGTTCTTTCCGCCATGGACATTGTTGAAATCAGCAAAAGACATGTGTCAAAAATTTGTAGGTTCTAGGAGATTCTAACTACTCATGGACTAGGCAAAACAACAAGTTCCAAATCTCTAACTTGGCTCTGGGACCTACCATGAATAGAGTTTTGGAGGTAAAATATTACTATGATTCAATTTCCTTCATTCATATTTATAGGGTTTTCAACAGCAACGCAAACTCTTTATCTAAAGAATCCCTTTCGCTACAAAAAGGTACTTTGTCTATTTAGGAATTCAAGGAGGATACTCTGTCCTCTGAATCTTCTCTATCTATCTTTTTAGTCTAATTAAAGAATTAAATTGTTTCTGAATTGAACCTTGTTGGGATATGATATCTTTTGTTCTAATGTTTTGAAGGCAAGATTGTAAAGTTCTTGGAGGCTCATTTGACCAATGGAAGACTGTAATTAGGTAGTTTTGATTTGGACTCATGGATAAGACTGCTCATGGTTACTAGACTTCAACCAAGAGGCTAGGATAATGTATATGTTGATTTCAATCCTAAAATATCAAATATAAAGTCTTAAGAAAAAGGGTGTTTGGTTTTACCTTTTAAGACCAGTGGTCTCAACTTCAAGTATGCCCAACAATGCACATAATGTTATCTCGAATTTCATGTTGTCTATCGATTCCATGCATCTAGAAAACAAAGAAGAGGACTTTGCCCAACAAGCCCCAATGGATGCAGAAATGGGAGGGATCACTCAAGACTCCCATGTTGTTGATAATGTAACTTCAGAAGATATTCTTCATTGTATTATTTGTATTATTGTTATTGCTATTGTACTTTCCCTCCGATCGAAGATGTCATTAATGTAATTGGTCAGAAAAGAGTCGAGGTAAAACCTCCACTGTAAGGCGGGGCAATAGTCCCCATGAGAATATGTATTAAATGTATTTTGAGTCTCCCTAGGAGAAGTAGGCCCTGTTGGACCAAAAGGTCACACAAGTGAAGAATATAAATAGGGAGGCAACCTCCCTCATTTGAACACAGCAAGTGAAAACAAGTTCACTCCTAGAGAGAGAAAGACAAGTTCGTTGGTGAAGAAGAAGAAGAAGAAGAAGAAGACATCTTATCTTTGCGTTTTCTATCTCGGTTTGACATTGTACTAAGTGATGAATCTATATAGAAGAAGTTGTTGGGTTTTCTCCATTGTGGTTTCCCAGGATAAAATCTTTGTGTCTTTCTTTTGTGTTGTGCTTGTCTATCATTCAATGATCCTAGTGCATTAGATTAAAAGATCCCATATATTTGAATTAAAGTGCAAACCCTAACATCCCCAACACCTAAGTTGCACAATACAAGGAAATCAGTATGAGTTTCCAAAAGGAAAACATATTGGAAACGTAACCGCTCAAAATTTTGGAAATGAGGACACACAATTATATATATATGTTACATGATATCGGGAAAAAGGTATGAGTTTCCAAAACAAAAATGTACTGGAAACATGACCCATCAAAAATAGCACATTGTATTGTAACTTTAAAGAAAAGGCATTATGAATAAATGAGCAAGGACATATAAATGATAAGCAATGCTCCACCAATGCTTATATTGGGATCCTCATCATCAATATCACCCTCTGTTTCCTCATCTAGCCTATGCTTTTACCCTTATCATCTAGGGACATCAGTCAACAACATCCAAGTTTGATCAAACTACCTTGGGAAAAAAATCTTAACATGCCTAATCAATGATTTTGGCTTGAGTGGAAGGTACATTTTTGCTAAGGCCATGACAAAGGAGTTCAACAATCAATGCCAGCAACATCAAGGTACATAAAGGGCTTGGTGTTTTTGATTAAACACCAATTCCCACACCCTCAAACATGATAGAACTTGTTACATTGCACCTGTACCCAGCGCACCTTCTAGTGTACCCCAAGGAGAGAGGGCCAATTTTTCGACCATAAGGGGTACTATGGCTTAATGGCACTGTTGACTACCCTTTATAGGGGTTTTTAACCTCAGGATTGGTGTCTGAGGCCCCTAAGGGTTGACCACTGGGTCACATGGCTCCATATCTTCTTTACGTGCTCTGGTGGCCTCTGCTTCAACTACGAGACACTCATCTTCATTCACAGCTGCTTTGGACACCCTCTTGGCCTCTCAGATTGTGGATTCCTACACTCCCTGGCCTTATCTCCTCAGAGAAAAGGCATCCTCCATGCCAGGCCTTTTCATGCTTTGCGAAGGGCGTTGAGGGATTTTGTAGCATTCTAGGGGTTAGATGGGGTATAACGCCCTACCTCCAGCGCACTCCAACCTCTTGTTTAGAGTGATTCGCTTATTTGAGCATGTTTTGGCACCTGGGGATACAAATACCCCAGGTAGCCTACCTTAGGCTATATTTTATTATTATTTTCTTTTAAATTTTAGTTGACATTTTATAATCTCAAATTGACTTATTTTAAGGCATGTAGGCGTGGATATTTTAAAAAGTGAGTGTGAGATCATATTAATAGATCTCCTCACTTTCATTTCAAACAGAACTTATGGGATAATATACTATGCACTTTTTTAACCCCTGCTAGGGCTCTTTGGATGGATGCGCTCCTCTTCAGGAAGTTTTTCTGGGTTAATGCAAGCGTTTTCTGGTAATTCTTTGGTGAAGTTCTTTGCTTGGTGATGTTTTGATTTGTTGGATGAACACGAGCACAAAAAGGTCAGCCTTCTCATCTTTTTGTTTGAATGTTGGTAGATGTGCATGTTCAAGTCTTAGTGGTAGCCCTAGTGCTACACTTTTTCCTAAGATAGGCCATTACCTTTCATTCTTGTCACCTTAGCAAACTAAGGCACGTCTCCTTGTGAGGATGCCCTAGGGTTTCTCCTTAGTTTTCTAGGCTATTTGCTTAACCTAGGAACTCTTCCTCTCTAGGTTAGCCATCCTCCCTAGATGCCCTAAGTTGTGGTAGGGCTTTTGCTAGGGTTAGTTTCCCTTGGTTTTCACACATTGTTTCTTTCAAAAACCTAGTCTAGGGTTAGATAGATTGCATTTGCATGTGTAAATTTGCATTCTCACGATAAAATTAGGGTTATAATTAGGTCTGCATTTTTATGTCGAAAACCCTAAAAATCAAAAAAAAAAATTACATATTTTGGCCTTCAAAAATTTCAACATCCTTCCCTAAAAATTCGGCCTAGCCTCTAAAGCCCTAAAAACCCTAAGGCGCAATTATAAGGAACCCCAGAAATACAAAAATCTCAAATTTTGCCCTAAAAGGCCCTAAAACAGTCCAGATTTGTTGCTTCTATACTGGTGTTGACAGCTTTGGTGCGCAGATTGTTGGCATTAAAATATTGTGCTTGAATAGAACTCTTTCCCTCTCTGACACTTGTTTAGGCTCATTGATTGGTTCATCCTACAAGGTTTCTTATCCATGATCTTGACTTTATTCGCCTCTACCCTAGACCAACCTTAATCAAGAGTCGTTGCCTTAATTTGTTGTGATATCCATTGAGTCAATTAAGCTTCATGCTACAAAACCAAGTATTCAATATGTAAGAAGGGAGCCAATATTTAATTATTGATCAAAAAGGCATATCTAAGTTAAGGGGCAAGAAATGACACAATATTCAAGATGTTGACATCATTCTGGTTGACGCATTGAAGACATTCAAAGGAACAAACTCCGAGCTCCATCCTTGATAGAGCTTCACAATTATGCAATAGATTATGGAGAAGCAGTAGATAAACTAGAGGAAACTCAACATAAATGATTGATCGGAGGATCTAGAAGAGTTTGGGCATCCTTCCAAATACTTCGAGGCGCCTTCCAATTTGTCCTCGAACCTTAGGAAATGAGTATGAGTTTCCAAAGGAAAACACATTGGAAACGTAACCCCTCAAAATTTTGGAAATGGGGACACATAATTATATATATATGTTACATGATATGGGGAAACAGCTATGAGTTTCCAAAACAAAAACGTATTGGAAACATGACCCATCAAAAATAGATCATTATATTGTAACTTTGAAGAAAAGGCATTATGAATAAATGCGCAAGGACATAAATGATAAGCAATGTTCCACCAATGCTTATATTGGGATCATCATCATCAATATCACCCTCCGTTTCCCCATCTAGCCTATGTTTTTACCTTTGTCATCTAGGGACATCAGTCAACAACATCCAAATTTGATCAAACTACCTTGGGATAAAAATCTTAACATGCCTAATCAATGATTTTGGCTTGAGTAGAAGGTACATTTTTGCTAAGGACATGACAGAGGAGTTCAACAATAAATGCCAGCAACATCAAGGTACATAAAGGGCTTGGTGCTTTTGATTAAACGCCAATTCCCATACCCTCATACATAATAGAACCTTTTACTTATACCCAGCGCACCTTCAAGTGTACCCCAAGGAGAGAGGGCCAATTTTTCGACCAAGAGGGGTACTATGGTTTAACAACACTGATGACTGCCCTTTATAGGGGTTTTTAACCTCAGGGTTGGTTTTCGAGGCCCCTAAGGGTTGACCATTGGGTCACATGGTTCTGTATCTTGTTTACGTGCTTTGGTGGCCTCTGCTTCAACTACGAGACACTCATCTTCATTCGCAGTCGCTTTGGACACCTCCTGGCCTCTCAGATTGTGGGTTCCTGCTCACCCTGGCCTTATTTCCTCAGAGAAAAGGCATTCTCCATGCCAGGCATTTTCATGCTTTGAGGAGGGTGTTGAGGGATTTTGCAACATTCTAGGGGTTAGATGGGGTATAACACCCTACCTCCAGCTCACTCCAGCCTTTCGTTCAGAGTGATTCACTTATTTGCGCATGTTTTGGCACCTGGGGATACAAATACCCCAAGTAGCCTACCTTAGGCTATATTTTATTATTAATTTCTTTTAATTTTAAGTCGACATTTTATAATTTCAAATTGACTTATTTTAAGGCATGTAGGCGTGTATATTTTAAAAAGTGAGTGTGAGATCATATTAATAGATCTCCTCACTTTCATTTCAAAACAGAACTTATGGGATAATACACTATGCACTTTTTTAACCCCTGCTAGGGCTCTTTGGATGGATGCGCTCCTCTTCGGGAAGTTTTTCTGGGTTAATGCAAGGGTTTTCTAGTAATTCTTTGGTGAAGTTCTTTGCTTGGTGATGTTTTGATTTGTTGGATGAACACGAGCACAAAAAGGTCAAGCTTCTCATGTTTTAGTTTGAATGTTGGTGGATGTGCATGTTCAAGTCTTAGTGGTAACCCTAGTGCTGCACTTTTTCCTAAGATAGGCCATTACCTTTCATTCTTGTCACCTTAGCAAACTAAGGCACGTCTCCTTGTGAGGGTGCCCTAGGGTTTCTCCTTAGTTTTTCTAGGCTAGTTGCTTGACCTAGGAACTCTTCCTCTCTAGGTTAGCCATCCTCCCTAGATGCCCTAGGTTGTG
>LPNX010839888.1:812-15817 GCA_001517045.1 Pseudotsuga menziesii
TCATACAGGTTCTGTCACTTGAACAGTGGGGCTTGCGTACCTTATCACTGTTAAAGTCTTTTATAGAGAACATAATGTTATTGCAGACTGTCTATCTAAAGATGTTGGAATAGCTGAAGGTCTACTGGTTTTTGAGGAAGTTTAGGAATTTTATGAGGATGAGAGGATTCATGAGGGCCTACTGGTTTTTGAGGAATTTTATGAGGATGAGAGGATTCACGAGCGCCTACTGGTTTTTGAGGAATTTTATGAGGATGAGATGATTCATGAGGGCTCGGTACAGAGCTTCTCTCTTTAAGGTTTGGGAGAATTCTTCCCTGTATGCAGGGTGCTTTTAATTTAAGTAGTCTTTTGTGTATTAGCTTTTCCCTATGCTTGGTATGTATGTTAGGTTTAGGAACCGAGCTCTGTGGGGCTATTTTGTCCAGCGTATTTTGATGATGGGGTGTTATTCATTGTATTGAATCATGCAGTGAATAATAAGGAACTGTTTTCTCTGCTGGAAATAAAACATGCAACAAAACAAATACCTGAATAATGAGGAACTGTTTTTTCTGCTGAAAAAAAAACATGCAACAAAACAATTACCTGAATAATAAGGAACTGTTTTCTCTGCTGAAAAAAAAGCATGCAACAAAATAAATATCTGAATAATAAGGAACTGTTTTTTCTGCTGAAAAAAAAACATGCAACAAAACAAATACCCGTTAAGAGAAAATGAGAACAGGGGGAGCACCACTGCTGCCTGTAACTCCTGCCTTCTTGATTTTTCAACCTTAATAGACTCTGCAATCTCACTCTCTGCTCTCTACTGGGACTTGCAAAAGTTATTTCTACAGGCTACTCTGGTCGGACTTGCTTAATTAGAGGTATGGACAAAACAATCAGTCAACAATTACTGACTGCTCTGTCTGAAATTAAAAAGGGAAAAGATGCTCCCTCCAATGACAATGTGATCAACTGTTAGTTTACTCTCAGTTAGTGTCCAGTAACTGAGAGTTTATATGCATGCGGCCCTTGAAGTCCATTTCCAATTTGATCAACTCCAGATGCTGCCTCCGTTTCTGTAGTTTAAATATTGTATTCCAAAATTGTGTTGGCGATTTGAATTGTGTGAAAATGATTCTCCGCAATTTTTTTGAGAATTTTGTTACATATAATTGCAATTGCAATTGATTTAGATAGAAGCGAACATGCTGCATTAAATATGCAATCTGCTCGAACATTTTTCTGAGCGGCATTCGTGATTCCAATTCTGTATAGGATTTGAAGGTCGTTCAGCTAACGCATGCCCAATCATATTGATCACCAATGAATTCACTCGACTTCCGAATCGGCATTGGGTGATTTGAAAGCATGGGTTGGATTGAGAACATTTTTATGGATCTTTATACAGTGTGACAAAATTCAAAATTTGTAATCATGTCTTGTACCTTGAGGACTTTTCTATGCAAATAAAGATCGTTTCATTTTGAACCTCTACTAACATTCATGTTCACATTGCTCATGTAGAACTAAATTGTCTGCCATCAATCACTCAATTATGGGCTTTGGCTATTAGCATCATAAATGGTTAGTAAGAAGTCCTTGATAATGCTTTTTTCATTCTAGTCTTGATTGCCATACTCGGTAGGGTGCACAATGATGTTGCTTGCTAGCTTACGACCAGAAAATTGGGTGGCTTTCACTATTGTGGGTCAAAGTTGAAAGATCAATGCCTATGTGGGTAGGTTCTTGTATGGAGGAAGCTACAAACAACTTTGGCAAAAAAAATTGAAAAAAAAAGAGATAGAAACACGCAGGATCAAAATGAAATAGGAAATCGTAGCCATGGGCGTGACTAGAGCTTTATGAAAAATTGAAAGAGACGTCAAAAACTAGTTTCACTTACAAGCTATGTACAAGGAGATTCACTAGCAGTACAAAATGTGCATTCATCGGCTCAAGAAAGGAGATAAAAAACTCGAATTCTTTCACTAGTAAACCTTGAGTAACATAAAAAATAAGAAAATTATGAACTTGCATACAACCAATAGAGGGGATCTCTATGACTAGAAGAATTTGGACATAAAACACAATTCCATTTTCAAAATTCTCCTCTCTAATCCATCCATTAAGATGAAGTAAGCCATGAATAATATCACAATTAACATCACAAACCTAATCACAAATGATCAAAACAACTACCTAATGTAGTTTTTTCTCTATGATGGAAATTGAGTAAGTGGTGATGCTTAGATCCATTAGATTATGAACATGATAAAATTATCTTTCTCCTCCATTCTAATAAATGGATATCCCTCCAAACCTTTTTCTACAAGTAGAGTGATTAGGTAAGGATATTTATTCATTCTCCCCCTTCATCTTCATTTTAATGGATAAAGGTCTTGAATACAACCTATTGTTTTAGCCACAACATATTTTGTCACTTTCCTATGACAATGATGGAACCCTTTTAAAACATTTACTCATTTGTTTCTAAGTTTCTTTCTTTAAGTTTGTTTTTTCAATTTTATTTTACCCTTAAGTGCAAATTCTCTCCTCAAAATCTATTGTTTAGAAGGTCCATTTTTTATCTCGACGTTTTACAAATATGAAGTACTCTTTCTGCTGTTTTTTACCATATTTTGGGTATGCGACGTCGATATATTCACATCGACACCTTTGTTTGCACTAAAATCAATTTTAGGAGGTTTCAATCCCGACATTTCATTTCTATAGTACCAAACCCGAAGTTCACTTAAAATTCTATGTTAATTCTTTTTGGTTTTGCTACTGTGGGGTGGTTTCATCGAAAGGTATTTGTGGTAAATTTTATCATCCCAATGTTTTCGAGGGTTAATTTTATTGGAACATTTACATCGGCATGATTTGATTGTTTTAAAACTATTTTTCCAATGTTTTCTTCCTGATGCGATTCCTCATGTTGTCAACGAACTTTATTTGATAAATGAATTTAACATTTCGATGTTTTGATCCCAACATTTCAATTTATCGGACGTTGGATGTTAGAATTGTGTTTTTATTACATATTTAACATTCTTGACATTTCATGGACATGGTAATATTCTCCAATTCAACTTGTTCATTCTGTGCTTCTACGACATCAAAACCTTTACATTGGACCAGACAAGAATATAATATGCATATATAATTTTTTGGAGATTTTTTTTCATAAAATTATGTATCCTGTAAAATATTAGCGAATCTTTCATAAAATTATAAAATTTTGTAAAATCTTGGAGAATATTTCATTGAACTATAAAACCTTGTATAATATTGGCAAATCTTTCATGAGTGCATCATCTTCTTAGAAGAAGACCTTATTGCAACAAGATGAAATGTAATCGCACTTGTGAATCTAGTTGGATGAGTATTCTTAATTTTAAATCTCTCTTATGATGTTTTCAAACCCTATGTAACTATTTGTTATAATTAATTATGGGTCCGCTTTTGCTAAAGAAACATTTTCAAGCATTAGGAAAACCTCCAAGGTCCAAGGTCCAAGACTCAATAATCTCAACATTTCTTCATGGGAACCTTTATTTTACCATCGAAGAGTTGTCACTCGAGCTTTTCCCTGATCCAATAAGTACAGAAAAATTTCAAAAGCACAAGTCAAATCTTAATTAATTCTCACTAATAATTTAGTTGTCGTTTTAACCTTGTCACATCTATATTTGATGGGAGTTTAAACTTCCACTAATGTTAAATTGACACTTAGGTTATTTTGGGGACTTATCTATGATCTTTACTTGTTTACCCTACACAAAACTTGAAATTTTGAGTTTAAAGTTGGTTGACAATTTTGCTTGTTAGCGGTTTTACAGTTTACTCAGGTAATATATTTTTACTTTAATTTCATTTTCAAATTCAAAATTCTGCTTATTATGGTTGGTTTGTTGCAAAAGATCTCACAGTCACCATGGCTTGAAAAGGAAAGTCCAAAGCAACCACTAACGAGTTTAAAGCCAAATATCCCAACTTTTGAATCCACTCAGACACATATTTTTGGAATGGTGACCCTCGATCTTTGGATTGGGCGCTTATTTACAGTTTGTTTGACAATGATGACTTCTCTCATTTTGGTGATGATGCAGAATTTTTCAAAAGATCAGGAGCTCTAGTCTACATGCTATTGTTGCATGCCTATCCGTGATGCCATATATTGATTTGGTCAAGTGGATGATTTCCTTTGTAGACATGCCCTCGAGCACTTTTAAGGACACAAACCAGACCATATTCACATTTTTTATGTTGGACACTTTTGCTCCGATATATTCCTTAAACACTCCTCAACAATTGCTTACACAAGGGATGGTGGAAACATATGAGAATAAATTGAACTTTGTCAAATTGGTGAAAGGATGGTGGTTCAATGAGTATAAATTTCAGATTAAGCCTAATAAGTAGTATCCTATCCAACATTTGTGAAATCCTATCAAGTTGGTGTCATCTATGCTTTGTCAGTTATGTGTAGCAAGGAATTGTACACAGTTCAGACTGGAATGGGCGCCCCTAGTCCATCACATTATAACCCATCTAGGAATCACTTCACAAGGCTCGGGAAATGGCTACATAAATGGAAATTCGAATATCTCTCCCATGTTTGTTATTTAGTCCCAATTAAGTATGCTCTTCAAGCCATCCCCATCATCACTTTGTCAACCCTATATAGACCAATCAAAGTAACCACATAACCAAGATTCAAATAAGATTGCTTCAGGGAGGGCCCTCATTGGAAAAAAAAGGCCTCTATTTGGATAAAAGGATATTTGTACCCAAATTCCCAAGGTGGGATAGGAATGAAAAATCTAATAAACCATAATATTTATTTAGGAGAAAAATTATTTGGATATGGATGTTTTCCCAAAGGCCCTATCAGGAAAATCTGAAGAGTTAAATATGCTCAAGGAATCCATGAATGAGAAATTTTACAAGAAGAAACCTCCTAGATGGGTCCTTCAATTGGATATTATTCATCAGAATAACAACTTCTGAGAGATAAGATATTGCAAAATTGTAAATTTTTGGAAACATTCTTGGAAACAACTGCCCCCCTTCAAATTAGAGAACTATTCTATCAAGTTTTGAACCATGAATTCTATGAATAAGGTTAGATAAAATCTCATCACATTTAAAAATATCTCAATGCAAGCATTCATCCCTTTCATATAGAATTGTAGCACCAAATATTCTTGGGGATACTATCCATATTTAAGATAATCTGAACTATCGATAATCCTTCAATCAAGATTCATTCACTAGAAAAAGAGTCGTGATACCCCAAGATTAGGCTATAAGGGATTTGGCAACTACATGATCCATGAATCTTATAGGATAATATTGGAAGCTCTGATGTCCAATGAAACCCCCAAGTTATGGAAACATATCTAGAAAGGCTCACTTTTCCCCAAAGAATCCTCCTTCTTATGCATTGTAGAAAAGAGGAAAATCTTAACTTAGGAAAACCTTTAAAAATAATGGTACATTGGCCCATCCAAATATCTTTTGTGTGAATAACATGAAGAATTAATGGAGTGCATTTCAAATTAATGTAGATTCTCCTACTTGCTTTGGGATTTGGGTGCACCTCGTTTACAACATACACAAGTCACCTCTCCATCCTTAACACACTATCCCTTTGGTGCTTAGATCCATTCATAAACAATATAACCAACCATGCAAGGAATTGTTGGAGACATTTACCTACCATGCACACTTAATTTGGTCAATTTGGCCTAGTTAAACCACTATCCTAAGTTTTATTGACTTAATTGACATCATAGGAGCATTGTATGACATCAGCATGAGCACACCCACGCCTACCTTCAATAAAGGAGGCCAACTAAGCCTTCTCCTTCATTTGGGGAGGCTAACTGGAGCACTCCGGGGGTGATCTGAGTGTCATAAATGCACTTAATTGATAACTGATGGTTACAATAAGTTAAATCTGAGTGGTGAAGGCGCCTCCTTTCATTATATTGATTATTTAATTAATATTTAATGAACTGGAGTCAACAGGGGCGCCTCCAACCACCTTTGATGGCCAGTTTGACTTCAGTTAACCTCATCAAGGTTCATTGGAGTTATTGATGCACTACCACTTGTTGGTTGGCATGCAGTGACATGTGTCTGAGCTACTTTCAGTTAGACTCAGTCATTTATTGCACTCCAACTTTAGTTAGGACTCAGTTGAGTCAATCGGCACTTAGTCAGTTGGTTAACTAGTGTGTTTACTATGAATTACAGACATTTAAGCTACACCCATTCATTCAATTCGAATGACCTCCTTGGGAATTCGAATTGTCTTGGCATTCATGCATCTTGGCATGATCATTGTATTGTATCATTATTCTTTCATTTGATTATACAGAGCTGCTACTTCCATTGCAGCACCATTTTTCCAATTTTATGCTTAATTGTCTGAATTCTTTGTGAGACTGTGTTTTTAGTCCCTAGACCACTGTGACAAATTAATATGGTATCAAAGCTCACGGTGGGACAAAGCTCAGATCTCTCAAAAACAAGGTTTTTGACAGATCTTGCATGAAAAATTGAGCAAAAGCTCAAAACTCCAGCGCTGCACCGGAAGCCAAGGCTTACCACTTAATACCCCAAGTAAAGGAATTATTGATCAAGCTTGCTTGATCAACTATGCTGGGTGTGATGAAAGCCCTTTAATGTGTAGGTTGTCCGACCTTACAGTGCCCCTTTTGTTGTGATTTACAGGTTTTAACAGGTGAAAGCATTCACTCCAGCAGTTTCAGATGGCTTCTTCCGTAGAACTCTTAACTCCGTTCAATTTCCATTCATGGAAAGAAGACATGGAGATCCAGCTACGTGCCAGAGGACTCTATAGGGTCACTATGGACATTGAAGAAGAGCCTGCTTCTGTGACAGACAAAGCTAGATTCTTAAACAAGAAAGATGAAGCATTCATATTCTTGTGCCTCTCTGTTTCCCGGGATCTTCTTTTCCATCTCTCGAGATAGAAGACACCAAAGGAAATATGGGACAAATTGGAAATCTTGTATGGAAAACATGATGATTTGAGAGTATACTAGCTTGAAAACGAGTTGATGTCTCTCCAGCCTTCCAATTTCGAGACCTTAAATGATTTTTTTCACAAAGTTCAAGCACATTGTCTTACTGTTGAAGCAATGTAAGGTGGAGAAGGAGGATGATCAGATCATCCTTGCCATACTCTCCAAACTTGGAGCTGATTATTCAGTGTTTGTCTCTACATTCCATGAGGGGAAGCTCACAACCCCTGGATGGAAGATGCCTTCACTCAATGCCTTCATTGAGTCCCTAACAAGTGAACATGATAAGCTTGTCCAGATGGGGATCATCAGATCCTCCCGTGATCAAGCCCTCTATGTCTCAGGGCCCAAAGATCTGAATGGTAAAGAAAAGTAGCAAAAGAACCCAAAAACCAAATTCGAAGCTTCTAAGCCTAAAGTTGAAAACCAGCAGCATGAAGAGCCTTTCGGCTCGAAGAAGAACAAAGGAAAAGGGAATCATAGGAAGGAAAAAGTCAAGTGTTCATACTGCGGGAAGGGCTTCCACCCTGAACATGCCTACATGAAAAAGAAACTTAATGAAGCTACCTCTCTCCTTGAGAGAAATCACATCAATCTTTCAGAAAGCGTTCAGAGGAGAGATCAACAAGATCGGGAACCATAGCATGAAAGAGGTCATGCCCTCATGGCAAGAACTTCGAAGTCCAAAGCATTCTTGATAGATTCTGGAGATTCGAACCACGTGATGGCTGAAAGAGACTCCTTCTCATATTTGGAGACTGGAAAATCCATTCCCATCCACATCGGAGATGACTCCACAATCACATCCGAAGGACAAGGTACTGTAGATCTTGAGCATGGTTATTTTTCCAATGTTCTGTATGTACCGTCTCTTGCATCGAACCTCCTAAGTGTTTATCAAATGACACATACGGGAGTGACCAAGAGAGTCTCCTTTATCCCAGATGATGTATAGATCACAGAACTTGCATCCGAAAAACTTGTAGCAAAAGGCCTTGCAAACCATCATGCAAAAGCCTACGAGTTCTCCCATTTTGTGGCGGATGCAAAGCCCACTGCATTGCTGACTCATGGAAATGAAGTTAGTAGACTGTGGCATGAGAGGTTCGGCCATATGAACTTCAAATACTTACAGCAATTACAGAATAATTCTATGGTTGAAGGCCTCCCGGTCATCAAAGCTACCACTGGAATTTGCAAGGGCTGTGTTGTTGGAAAGCACCCTGAGCAGAAGTTCGATCAGGGGAAGGCAAGCCGAGCATCATTCATCTTGGGACTGATACATTCTAATATCAGCGGTCCATGCCTATCACATCCATGAATGGATCAAGGTATGTTCTGACTTTCATTGATGACTTTTCCATAAATACATGGGTCTTTTTTATCAAAAAGAAGTTGAAAGTCTTGGAAAAAATCACTGAATTGAAGGCCTTGATTGAGAATGCATCTGGCCAAAATATCAAGATCTTGAGATCTGATCATGGTGGGGAGTATGTCAGTAATGAGTTACTACATGTATGTTCCCAAATTGGTATTCATATCCAACATTCAGTCTCCTACACTCCCCAGCAGAACGGTGTAGCGGAGAGGAAGAATCGATCTCTCAAGGAGATGACTACCTGTATGTTGGAATCAAAGAAGTTGGCTGCAAATTTGTGGGAGGAATCCATGCATGCTGCAGCATATATTCAGAATAGAGTGCCACACTCATCTTCGAAATGGAAGACCCATTTCAAAGCATATTTCGGACACAAACTGGATGTGTCGAATCTGCAGGTGTTTGGGTCCACTGCATGGGCCCGAATTCCACTTGATAAAAGGAGGGCTTTGCAACCGCAAATCATAGAATGTTTGTTTATTGGATATCCTGATGAATCAAAAGGTTTCAAGCTATTGGATATCAAAACAAAATAGATCATCATTGAAAGGAGTGTCAAGTTCGATGAGCCTCTTCAGGAGGTAGAACTAGTGAAGGAGAAAACTGCTGAATTTTCTTCCTATTCTACTGAATATTTGGATGATGTAATTGGGTGTGATGACCCTGATTTGGATCCTTTGATTTCTGATATCAATGTATAGAAAACATAAGATGCTGAATCAGAACCCGAAGTACAAAATCATCTCCCAACTTGGGCTCGACAAACACTGTCCTCCGCAGGAGATAACATTGGAAATCCGGATGATCCAAGGAGAACCCAGTCTGATTTCCAAAGAGCAGGTATTGTGCTCTCTTGTCCTGATCATTTGATATCTAAATCTTGTTATTTGATGATAAGTTCAGACCCTAAGTCTTACTACCATGCTCAGAAGGATCCGAGATGGCAAGTTTCCATGGATGAGGAGATGAATTCTCTTCAAAAAAACACCACTTGGGAGCTAGTTTCTCTTCCTCCGGGGAGGAAATTGGTTCAATGCAAGTGGGTGTTTCGGACTAAGGTTGTTGCTAATGGAAGCACCTATAAATATAATGCAAGTCTGGTAGAAAAAATTTTCTCCCAAGTCCAAGGTGTGGACTACCATGAGACTTTTGCACCATTGCAAAAATGGACTCCATCCGCCTAGTTTTGGCAATTTCTGCATCTAAGCACTGGGAAGTGCATCATATGGATGTTAAGTCAGTCTTTATGCATGGAGATATTCATGAGGAGATATACAAGAAGCATCCTGAGGGATAAATTTCTGATCCATCTTTGGTTTGCAAGCTAAAGAAGTCACTATACGGGTTAAAACAGGCCCCAAGAGAGTGGTATTCGAAGATGGATGCCTTCCTCCTCTCGCAAAACTTCCAAAGGTGTAAATCAGATCCAAATGTGTATATATAGTAGTATGATGGTCATTTTATTATTATTGTTTTATATGTTGATGAATTACTGATCATAGGTAGCACAGTTGCTTCTATTTCAGTCATCAAAACTGCTCTCCACAATGCATTTGAAATGAGCGATTTGGGGCTCTTAGAACAATTTTGGGGCTCGAAATTGAGCAAAATTCTGATGGGATAATGGTCACTCAATACAAATACATATTAGACCTATTATTCAAGTTTAACATGGCTGAATGTAGGGCTGCTCCATTACCTTTCCTTTCAGGTATCAGCCTTGAAGAAGGAAAAATCACACCTCCCATGGACTGCACTATTTATCGACAGCTGATTGGTAGCTTGTTGTACTTGACTCATTCTCGAGCTGATATATGTTATGCCATGAATGTTGTATCCAGATACATGCAACAACCCCATGATCTTCATTGGAAGGTAGCCAAGAGCATCCTCCAGTATATTCATGGAACCAGGACCTACGACATTCACTATGCTGCAGACTCCGAGCTAGAGCTGGTTGGTTACACAGATTCCGATTGGGCAGGTGATTATATTGATCAGAAGTCTACTTCCAAATATGTCTTCATGTTTGGTGGTGGCCCCATTTTTTGGTCTAGCAAAAAGCGGACCTCCATAGCATTGTCTTCAGCAGAGGCCGAGTATCGAGGAGCGGTGAATGCTTGCATCCAAGATGTTTGGTTGCAAGGCATTCTTTCAGAGTTTGATATTGGTAGTACTCTGTCCATTGTCCTCTTTTGTGACAATCAAAGTGCTATTAATATATCCACAGATCCATTTACCAGGTAGATACCAAGCATGTGGAGAGACACATGCACTACATCAGAGAGTTAGTGCATAACAAGACCATCATTTTGCAATACTGCCTGACTGATGAGCAGATTGCAGACATCTTCGCCAAGAAATTTTCAGAAAAGAAGTTCACTTACCTCCATTCACTGTTGGGGGTGATTTCATCAGGGTGATCAGACTACTTTCAATGTTCAGCTTGAGGGGGGGTTTTCCCACTGGGTTTTCCCTCTTTCCCTCACTTAGATTTATTTTTGAGCATTGTTTTTAGTTACATTATTGTACAGGGTGGCCTATGTCCTTGTTGTCGGGACCCTAGCATTTTTATGCACTTTATGTTTCTACTCCTCTGAGTATAGCTTAAGGGGGGGTGTTGGATACATTTACCCACCATGCACAGTTAATTTGGTCAATTTGGCCTAGTTAAACCGCTATCCTAAGTTTTATTGACTTAATTAACATCAAAGGAGCACTGTATGACATCAGCATGAGCACACCCATGCCTACCTTCGGTCAAGGAGGCCAACTAAGCCTTCTCCTTCATTCGGGGAGGCTAACTGGAGCACTCTAGGGGGTGATCTGAGTGTCATAAATGCACTTAATTGATAATTGATGGTTACAATCAGTTAAATGTGAGTGGTGAAGGTTCCTCCTTTCATTATATCGATTATTTAATTAATATTTAATGAACTGGAGTCAACAGGGGCACCTCCAACCACCTCAGATGGCCAGTTTGACTTCAGTTAACCTCATCGAGGTTCATTGGAGTTATTGATGCGCTACCACTTGTTGGTTGGCATGCAGTGGCATGTGTCTTTGCTACTTTCAATTAGACTCAGTCATTTATTGCACTCCGACTTCAATTAGGACTCAGTTGAGTCAATCGACACTTAGTCAGTTGGTTAACTAGTGTGTTTACTGTGGCTTACAGTCAGTTAAGCTACACCCATTCATTCAATTTGAATGACCTCCTTGGGAATTTGAATTGTCTTGGAATTCATGCATCTTGCATGATCATTGTATTGTATCATTATTCTTTCATTTGATTATACAAAGCTACTACTTCCATTACAGCACCATTTTGCCAATTTTATGCTTAATTGTCTGAATTATTTGTGAGACTGTGTTTTCAGTCCCTAGACCACTATGACAAATTAATAGGAATATCTTCCCAGGCCTCCCAAATTGGAAGATATGGAAATAAATGAACAATAGGATCTTCAATGATAAACCCATCCATTAGTTAAACTAATGGGAGTTATTGGTAAGGAAGATTAGCAAAACCCTCTATTCTGAGTTTTTGTTATTAGATGATCTTAATTGAATTCTTGTTGTATATCAATCATGCTTTCTTTCAGCCTAGAAAAATCTAAGTTTAATCTCAAGCGCAAACACTTCCAAGTTAAAGTTCCATCCCCTAACTTTTGGTCCCCACCCCTTACAAACATAATCCAGATAAAATTTAATGAAGCTTCTAAGGGAATATTGGATCAATAGGCATTGAAGGAGTGTTCCAAGAATCACAAGGAAAAAATATTCTCCTTTAATCTAGCTTTAAGGGAACTAACAACAAGAAGTTTGTTAGCTACATGCTCTTAAAGTGGGTTTTTAACTTACCAAAAAACATAATTGGCCCAATCTTCTCATTGAAGGATACTTCTTAATTGTCAATGAAGCTTAGAGCAAGCTATGCAAAGCTGTAAATTTTGAGAAGTTATAAATGCATTGGAAATTCAATAGTTCCCTGATAAATATTCTACAGTTGATCAACAATCTTGAAATCCCATCTCTAAAGCACATCTATCATGATGAAAATAAGCTCACTGACATAATGGCTAATGAAGGTCTAAGACTCTCTAATGAGGACCTTGAATTTACCTACTTCATGATAACCAATATAGATATTCTTCATGGATGCACCAGCATAGCTTCATGTGACATGGATTATTTTCAAGTAAACATTTTGGATACTATAATAGGGTGACACACAAATATGAGGTCATCTCCAATGATGGCATATATGATTATCATAAACCAACACTTCACTCAAACAATGTGTATAGTAAAATCTATAATAGGCATAGCATTCATGGAATTAATGGTATGATGTGTCTTGGGCCTTCTAATGATTGAGTGCTTACTCTCCTATAGTAGGACAAGAGGTTCACATACCTTTGTAATCATTGTCACATTAAGGTTTAGTTTTTGTAAGTAAAATGAGATCATTTCGTCGAGAGATTCTTTCTACAACCCAATATGGGAGAGAAGTGTAAATTTGTACCCAACCTAGAATTGACATGTGACACTTTAAAAAACTAATAAAATATAAAGTAAAAAATTTTACAATGTCGACCCTAACACACACACACACACACACACACATATTCCAATGTATTAGTACTTAAAAATTTAATGAAACTTAGATACTCCTTGCTATACAATTGCATGTGGAACATTCTCCCTAACATGAAGTCCTCCCGATTTTCAACCACGTGTCATATATTATCCAGTTTATTAATTGGTATAGATTTATCAATTAATTGATATGGATATTATATAATTTATATATCTTTACCTCAATGCAAATTACATGGTTTTTTTAATCTATTTGCAATTCATGTGGTTTTTTTAAATGGTGATCTCATTCATGTTTTATGATTTTATTCAATATAGTATTTTCACCAGCATAGATCCATCTTAACTATGGATCTATCATGTGCCAATAGGGATCAAATCCCTCAAGATGCAAACTTTTCCTTAATATTTTTCACTCTAAAAAAAATTCAGTTTGAAATATTTGATCCCTATTGGCACATGATGGGTCTAAAGTTAAGATGGATCTATGTTAGTTATCTTTCTAATGTTATTGTTATGTTTTCTTTGATATATTTCACTTGATGTGTTGTAAAATTTTCTTATATCATCCTAAGGTGTAAACTTAATAAACCTTATTCAATAGTTTTAAAGAACCATGAGAATTAGTAAGATACTTACAAACTTTCCACTTTTTCAAAGGCGAATTTGTTGTAACTATCGTCCATGTTTACAACTTTTGATTCCTTAGAATGATTTCTTATATGGATTTATAAAATTTAACATATCCATACATTGTAAATGATGAGAAATTTTAAGATGGCGATTTAGCAAGTATTTTGAAGGATTGTGTATTTTGTGTGATGTTCACTAATGTTTTCTTAGTATAAATTGTTGGTACCCATACTTTTTTATATGAACTGCTCTCCATGAGAAATTCCAATGAACCATGATACATATTGTGATAATTTCCTCCATCTTTAGTGTAATAGTTGTATGTCTTTTGAATATTTACCTTTTTCTAGATTGGGTATTAGAATTATATTTAGGAAGTGGGAAACTTTTATGGTAGAAGGCCAAGCCAACAATAGGGGTCAAAGTTGTCAAAGCAAGATTCTCATTATGATCTCAACATGTCACTTGAGGAATAAAACCTGGTCTGGGATAATAGTACTCCCACCCACAGCCATTCAAGCTAGACCTAATTGACAAAGTTTTGCCCCTCGTGGGGATTCCCTGCAATTAATTTTGTTTGTGTTTTCTTTAGGCTTGAGTGATTTTATAAATTATAAAACTTGGGATATTTTATCCCAACTATTTTAATGTTAACAAGTAGTTACATATATAACCTCGTCTTACTATCAATTCGATGTAGCTTGGCTTGTTGGGTTGGAGTGTTATTCTCACTATTCTTAACTTTCACTTTTCCTTGAAGAATTGTGTGTGTGTTCACATCTTTTCATTTTTAAGGTAAGGATTAACTTGCAAATCCATATGTGAGTCATAGTATAAAATGATAGGAAAAAAATTTGTAAAAAAATCAAATTAGTTTCTTAAAAGGAATGAATGTTTTCATGTGCATCATTCCAATCTTTAGAATTTTTTATTTTGATAAAATTGTTCAACCTTTCTACATCAAATATGAGTATGTTAAAATTTTCACTTGTATTAATTAATGTGCAAGTGCCTATTACTTTTTTATTCATATAATTTGTACCCTATCCTTGCTAAGTAATTCCATAAGAAGGTGAATGGTTCCACATAAATAATTGGAATATACCAAACGCAAATTTGAATTTATTAAGCAAGTAACTCTTGCAACTACTTTTTGAAATTATTAAGCAAATAACTCTTACAACTACTCTACAAAGTAGAGTGTATAGAGCTAGATGATATCAGTAACTTTAATAATAATAAAAACCTTTATAACAATAGCTTTAATGGGAATTAATACAACCATCTTTTGCAATGCTAGTAATAAATGGTTATATCATCCAAGATTATCTTCTTCCAAAATATTT
>LPNX010839888.1:29882-59333 GCA_001517045.1 Pseudotsuga menziesii
AATATTTTTTCTTCCCTTTTGGGGATTTTTGCTATTTTAGAGGAATTTTGGACATTTTTGGAGAAAAAAGGGGTTTTTTGGCCTTTTGGAGGCATTTTAGGCCTTTTGGAGGCTTTTTAGATGGTTTTATGGCCTTTTGGAGGCTTTTTAGTGGGATTTTCAGGGAAATATGGTAGGCAAATGGACAAATGAGCCATGTAGTGGGGTAGATGAGGTAGTTAACCATTTTTGGGTGTTAACAATGCTTATTCTCCATCTTCAACAATTTTCTTTTTTGTAGGATAGGACATGAAATGATCATGCTGGATTTTATCTAAACCTCTCTCAATAGATAGGATTTTAGATTCATCTCCCATATGACTACTAGGTCCTCCTGATAGAGGGAAAGTAATGAAGAATTCCCTGGAGGATACCATGTGGTTGGATGCTCCAGAATCTATCAAATAAGCCTTCGATGAAGTGAGGCTTGCATACAAGGCATGGAATCTCTCATGTTCTTCAGTATGCTCTTCATCATCAAACATCTCTACCCCTTGTGGAAGGGAAATATTGTTCTGTACACATAGAGCTTTCAACTGGTCGAGGGTCTTCTTCATGCATGAGTCTTCTGGATGAAAACCCCTCATACAATAAGGAAATTTTTTTCTTTTCAAACCTTTTGTTCTTCTTAGAGCCGGAGGATCCTTCAAAAGACTTCTGATTCTCTTTAGGCTTTGAATTAGGTTTTTTATGCTCCTCCCCCTTAGACTTCCCTTTAGCTTGCGCTTTTATAGATTCTGTCACTAAAAGAGCTTGATATTTGGAAGTCTTGATGACTCTCATCTAGACCAATTTCTCTTGCACCTGTATTAAGGACTCGACAAAGGAATCAAGTGAAAGAATCTTTCAATTAGGAATGAAATATCTCCCGGAATGGAATATTGAGACAAATACAGAATACTCAGTACCTAGTTTGTTGAGGATGAAGAGCACATGTTTCTCATCCTTTATTTCTATTCTGCAATGTCTACATTGAAGTACAAAAGACTTGAATTTAGTAAATAATTTTTGGATGGTCTCGAAACTGTTGGGATGTAAGGCTATCAACTCATTCTCTAGAATGTGTCTCCAAAGCTCATATTGCTTTCCAAACAAGACTTCAAGCTTCTCCCAAGCTTCCATAGGAGTCCTTAAACCTTCAAGGTGGAATAGGAGATCTATGGATATGTGAGTACATAGTTAACCAAAAGTTTCATCTAAGCGGTTCAAAAACTTGTTTTTCTCAGCTGGATGATGGGGCTCGACCTCCCTTCCAAGTATTATCCTGAAGTAGAAATTGTTGCATAAGGATACTTGCATATCTGCGCTCTAATCAACATAATTGAAGGGTGTTAGGATCCAAGGTTTAGAAGGTTGGGAATCCATAATTCTCTTGTTGGAAAAGACCATATCTTCACACAAGCTACGTAGCACCTGTAGAAATTTCACTACAAAACCAAAATAATTCAAAATATGTTAAAATCAAGCCTTCCCTCTCGACATGAACACTTTCTCAGGATCTGTCATGCCCACACCACCACTCTAAATGAATTCAGAGGAATCAAGGCACTCTTTGCTGGACTTTTGTGGAAAGCCAGCTGTTTTTGGTGTTCAATTGAGAGTAGACAGACTTGAAGCTTTCTTGGAATGGCTCTGATACCATGTTAGAATTTTTGTGCCATTTATATCATCAAGCAATGAGTGCAAATTATTGATGCGGTGAATAGGAATGAATTATACAAACTGAACAAATCAAATCTCACAGGAAACAGACAAGCATTTCTCAGAGAATTATAGTATTATCTTCATTCAAGAATCTGGTGTTACAATAGTGTTACATAAGGAAGAATTCGAATTCATTAGGGATGAATTCGAATCTACCAATTGACTCTAACTGTATCTGACTGCATGGCTAACTAAAAATTTCTAAATCACTATCAGAGTCCAAGTGGTTAACTCCAGATGCCTAATTCAGTCAATCCATCAGTTATAATCAGTTAAACCAGTCTAACTACTGTGGTAGGTGAGAAGTAGGTGAGGACGAGTGCCTTCCCACATGTAGCCATGCATAACTAGCACTAACTGAATTGTAGTATAACTAACTGAGGAGTAACCAAGAAATAACTAAGCTTAACTAGTTACCATCTCCCAACAACGGAAGGAGGTTACTATCAAGACTCTCAGTGGCTCCTAAAATGTAGGGATTGGCCTAGGAGGTGCCTAAACTGATGCATGCAAGTGCATTCAGTCTCAATTAGCCTCTATCAGTGTTTCCCATACTCTAGTGAATGGTACATGTGGGCCCATCAGGACAAGTGGACCCAATAGTACCAGTGGACCCAATAATTAATAAAAGACTCCTAAGTTAGGCTAAAATTATCTAATAGATAGTTTGGTCAAGGGAGGATTATAAATCCTAACACACTTAATCACATTGCATTATGATTAAAAACTTTACAATGCATAATGAGCATGATAAAACATATTAATATGATATATAATTCAACCCATAGGGTCACCTATTTATAGTTTCTAGATCTAACGAAATTCCTTAAAGTAGGGAAGATCTAGTCCACAAGTAGGGGTCTTTCGTCCATATGGTTTATGTAAAATTTGCAATGTCTCAAAGCTTAGTGATTGTTGTATTCACACCGACCATTGTCGTGTCGACCATTTAATCATTTTCCCAACCGGTTGTTCAGTTACTCTAATAACTCAATTTGACTGCTCCACTAGTCTCCTGTCGTCCTTCAACCAACTGTCTCCCAAATATCTAGAGGTGTGATGAACCATGAAGACTGTAGTTTCCAACACCCCTCCATCGGTCCAACGCTCTAGAGATTCAGGGGGTGAAATTACTTAATTTAAACACCCCCCCATAATTGCATCTTCCTGAGTCCCAATCATAGCCCTATGTTTCACAATCTTAGATTCTAGTAAAGGCTCTATAAAGATATCAACAACCTAGTCATATGTCCTATAATAAAGAAGAGATACATTTTTCTCCTCCACAAACTGTCTCAAATAATGAACATTAAGTTTTACATGCTTCATCTTGCTATGAGAAATGAGATTATTAACAACTAGAATAGCTCCTTGATTATCACAGTTAATAACAGTAGAGGTATGAACAAGAAATCCAAGCTCATCGTTAAGTTGTCAAATGTAAATTTCCTCTTTTCCTGCATTAGCAACACCATGATACTTGAATTTTGTAGTTAAAAGGGAGACTAGCATATGTTTATTACACAACCATACTAGAGGTCCAGAGCTCAGATGAAACACATAGCCTTAAGTATATTTATGCTCATCAATGTCACCTGCCTAGTCAGAATCAGTGTAGTTGATGAGCGATTCCGTATTTTGACAATACTTGATACCATATTGATAAGTACCCTTAATATAGTGAATAATTATCTTTGTGTATTTCCAGTGACTTTCTCGAGGATATTGCATGAATTTGAAAACCACACATACAAAAAATGAAAGGTTTGGCCGACTGTGCGTTAAATAAATGAGGCTACCAACCAACTATCGATAAAGAGTGGAGTCGACTGGTGGAGAGTCGTAATCTTTTGACAATTTCACTCACGACTAATAAGGTGTAGCACATGACTTGCACTCATCCAGCTTGAATCCTTTCAAGACATCTAAGGCATATTTAGGTTGAGAAATAAGTATACCATCATCCATTTGTAAAACTTGAATGACAATAAATAAATGCAAAAAAAACAAGGTCAGTGATTTCAAAGGTATCAACAAGTTTTTTATTTAAACCCAAAATAAGTTTGACATTGTTTCTAGTTATGACTAAATCGTCAACATACAATGCCACAATTAGAGAATCACCATGGATATGTAATACATAGATGTTGTGATCATATTCACAATGTTTGAAACAAAAATTGACAAAGAACCGATCAATATTCTCATACCAAGCACGAGGTGCCTGTTTCAAACTTTTTAACAACTTTTTGAGTAGACAGACACGGCTAGAGTCTGTCATAAAACCAGGAGGTTGCTCCTTATAAATTTATTAAGTTAGTTCTCCATGAAGAAATGCACTTTTCATGTCCATTTGGTGAATCTCCAAACCAAAATGAGCAGCAAGGGAAAGGATCAGTCGGACAAAATTCATCTTGGTGACAACTGCAAAGGTTTTAGTATAGTCGACTCCTTCTTGCTGAGAGAAGCCCTTGGTGACCAAACAATCCTTGTGGAGTTAAACCGCACCGTCGAAGGTAAACTTGGAATTATAGACCCATCGACACTTTATGACATTCTTTCCTTACGGTTGAGGAACTCCCATGTCTGATTCTTCTTCAAGGAATCAATTCCAGAAGTTATGGAATTCTCTCGTTCTGGCACACCCTAAGAATTAGCATATGTATCATGATCACAAGTGTCAAGTACATGTGCCATGAAAGCAACGTTTCCACATTGTTTCTGACTACGAGTATGTTGAACAATACCCATATTACCAGCATCTGGTCCAACAGCTTCAATTGTCTCAATATCCCATTGAGGTATAAGAAAGTCGTTGGTGACTTAAGTTAGTGATCGCCATTCGAGTAAGTCGAAATGTTGAATTCTATAGTCCTAGTAGGCTGACCACCATTCGATTCAAGAGAACTCATCAGTCTGGTCGATACTCAAGAAATGGATAAATTCGATACCAACTATTCAAGAATATTAAAAGGATCATTGTTCAAAATACCCTGGAGAGGACTTTAATAGCTTATTACCTGAAGTTGTCTCACAAAAAAATACACTTTGACTCAATATGATATGTTGTTTAACAGAATCAAATAGTTTATAGGCTTTCGACTCATCAGAGTATCCCATCATGATGCAAGCATGACTCTTTGCATCCATTTTATTTCTGTAGTCATCGTTGATATGTTCCCAAGAAACACATCCAAATGTTTTGAGGTGTCCAACAAAGGCTTTATGGTCGTTCCATTTCTCGATGGGAGTCATCTCAACGATTGCTCTAGTTGGCACACGACTCAAAAGATAGTTTGAGAAGTAGACGACTTCTACCCAAAATATCGTCGGAATGTCCTTAGCATGTAGTAATAATCTAGCCATTGATACCAAGGTCTTATTCTTCCTCTCTGCGATGTCATTTTGTTGAGGGGTGTGAGGGACATATCTCTACTAAGAAATGCCATTCTGCAAGAGACATCCTTCAAACTGTCGAGTTGCATATTGACCGCCATTATCTGATCTCAAGCATTTAAGGGGTCAACCACACTCCTTTTTAGCCAGTGCCCTAAATTCCTTGAACTTTTTAAAGACGCGACTCTTACTTCAACAAAAAAACCCACATAAATCGAAGGAAATCATCAGTAGATGTGAAGTAAATACATAAATTAATGTCAAGAAAAAATAAACTCACAAACACCCAAATGGGGTGATAGGAGGCACAATGGCACCACCCGACATCTATGCCATGGGCATGACATGTCAATCCATCCCCCACTTGAAGTTATTTGGCGGCATGGACTTGGGAAGGGGAAAGACTGCGAACATTAGGGATATTTTGTGGCGGCGAAGCTTTGTGCGAGCTTGGTCATGGTATTATTCCATCATCATGACAAGAGACTATTCACACCAATGTTTAGTGACCTGTATTCTCCCATGGATACATTCTTTATGATGATGATACGAAGAAGGTTATTATGATTCATCGGTTATAATGGTGATGGGAACAACATTCAATGCTAGAAACTTCTAGTTCAGGATCAACCTTATCCACGAATATTCATGCAGTTGTTTAATTATTCACATGCCCATACTCTATGGTTCTATGTGTTTAGTTTCATCACTTTTGATTCCTTCTCACAACAAAAAGAGGGACTATATTTATTTTTCTATTAGGAGAGGCCTCTGATTCAAGCTTGTGGGTAAACGTATGCTACGATTATGCCTAGAAGCCAAATTTTTGTCTCAATCTTGCTCTTGGTTATACTACCCTTCTTTGCATTGTCATCTCATCCCATACCCTTATGTCAATGTTTAGCAGGGATGATGGCCATCGTGGTATTAGGGGAAATAGGGTTGATCAATAGACTTAGGGTATGAAAGAGGCAGTAGGATCATAAGCGGCTTATTCGAAGTAGACCCCTATTATTGATCTTATTTTATTCCCCTATGCTATTAAAACTCTTCGATATGACAATACACCATAACCACATGCATAACCCACCATCATCAGTACCTCCATTAATAGACCCCCTCCTAGAAAAGTTAGACCTCCTAGGGCCATCAAAATTTCTTGGTACAAAGGAGGAGCTCAACCAACTAGTTATCCCATGCATTAAGTACTCTCCAAGTTCAACTAAAGGGCCCAAAAGTGCACTATCCATCTCTGTAAAATATTTGGAAAGATCAATATTTTGCTCCAAATTGTTAAATAATTGAACCATTGGTCTACAAGAAAATGAGGCAATTCAGAGGTGGAATTGTGTTGTGGAATGTCAAGAACAATGTACACTGAACTAGAAAAAATTGAGACAAATCTGATAAGAATTGATCAGTTAATCACAACATTAATCTTCATTAATTCCAACAGTATACAACAATGTTACAATAAGGAGAATTCGAATCATGTGGATAAGATTCGAATCTACCAACTAAACATGATTGATTAGCTAACTGAGAGTCTCTAAATCATTGCATGGGAGCCACTAGTCTAACTCTTGATGTCTAAATGAGTGCGACAATAAGTTAAACTAGTTAAACTTGGTTAAACCAGTTAAGCTAGTGTTGAGACCTGGAAAATCGCAGGTAACAACAGTTAGGGATTCTCCCCAATAAACGTTCCCAGCTAGCCCGTTATTGTTTGGTATGGGGAATCCGTCCGATTTACGGTCCGGCTACCATAGGTCAAGTAACAAAATAAAAGGTTTTACCGGTTACGGCCCGGTCCACCGTATATTTAGTTTTTTGTGTTTAAGTTATGATGTGCAAGTGCCTATCTAAAAATGCAAATTGATAGAGATAACGAGGAGTGCCACAATGTGATACGTAGGTTCTTACCTCTCATCTTACCTCTCTCGCATCTAAATCACAAACAACCAGAAAATAACTACAACTAACTAACCTATCCCCAGGGAGCAAAATTATCAGTTATCAATGAGTAATGTATTTATGTGCATGTATTAAGAAAAATTACAGATAGTTGTTACTTATTTCAGAACACACGAACATTAATAGAAATATGAACAATAAGATAGCTTATTGTTTATGATAACCTTCATTACTCACAGTGGAAATTTCACAGAATAAACTATAAGACAATTCATAATATGAACAGAAATTCAATGAGTTAGAATGATCTCACAGCTAATGGACATAAGTTGAAAATGAAATAGTTCACATTCAACTCATCCATAGCAAAGCATTTGAAACATTCCACCAAACTTTCTCCAGCAGAAACTTGTAATTCTTTATTGCAAAAGGAAGTAGTTCTTCTTACAATATACTCTCAAAAATTGCTTGGGAAAGAAGTCCCTTCTATATCTAAACTCTCCTATATTTATACAAAAAAGAAAAACCTTTGGGCTACCTTTCAATGACTTTTGGGCTTCCCCAACCTCTCAATCCCAAATTTTTGTCTTGTAGTAAGTGCTCATAATTTATACAATATATTACATTTTAAATCAAAATTTTATAGAACACTTTATGAAGAGGGGTCCGCTTGGTCATTTATGAACTTTTTCCATGCCTGGGCCTCTGCTGCTATGCCTTCAAAATCAGAGGGTTCAAGAAAACAGATATTTATCTCATACTTAGCAGCCTGATTCTTAATTACTTCTATTCTCGCCGGACTCAGGCTGATCTTCTAGTAAGTGGATACTTACTGCTGCATGAGCCACTGCATTCTTCAGAATCTGTTCATCTAGATCCTTGACTTGTTGGATCTCCTGCTCATCTTCCTGATACCTGTTCTGTATATTTTCTATGAACAGCTCATGTTCTGGTATAGCATCCAACCTTTTTTCTACAAAAACCTGGCATCTATTGTATGTGACCAACACTCTTCTGTAGTATTCAGCACATAATCCCTTTGTTTTCATTACAGTTTTCTTGAATTCTTCGCAATATTGATTGCAAACTCCAATAAATCATGATCCTACTTTAAACTCTGTCGATCTTTAACTGGTAGCTCTGCAGGAGGTTCCTCATTCATTTCTATCCACACTATTCTTCCAGTCAGAATCTCCTGAGATCTGTCCAAAAAATAAGATGTAGTATCCAATATCTCTTCCAGTCTACTATCTATTTGCAAAATCTTACGCCTTTCTTCCTTAATGCGCATTTGTAGTTGGTGGATCTTCCTTCTTTGGGCTAGAACATGTTCCTTCAAAGGCTGGACATCTGTCTTCTGTTCCATAGCATCTTTCAGTGATGCCGTCAATGAAGCATTATGTCCCTCCAAAACTACTACCTGCATTTGATATTGTTTCTCTCTTTCTTCAGTGGCAGCCTTCTCTGATTCTAACTCAATGACCTTGTTTAGCAACTGGACCTTCTCTGCACTTAGAGTTTCGCAGGATACCTGAAGGTCATATTTCTCAGTTTTCAGCACTTGATGCTGTAGCTATAGCCTCTGTAATTATTCTAAGCTGTTCTGAGCATCCTTTTCTGTTTTCTCTATGGAAACTTCTAAGGCCATCTTATTTGCCCACAGAGTCTAGAGTTTTGCCTTTGAAGTCCGTACTTCATTTTGCATGTCCTCAAATTTCCTCTTCAATTTATGACATTCATCTCTCTCCTTCTTCAGTGTTTCTTTTAATTGAGTTGCATTCCTTATGGACTTCTCAAGATCCGTCATCATCCTATCTACATTGTCTTCAGTATCTTGGTTTAACGCCAGTTATATTCTTTGCACTCCTGAAGGATTCCTCGTCCTTATCCCAGAAGTTGGTATACTCAAAATGAACACTTGCCTCCTTGCACTGTTCTGCTACCTTATTCCAGGAGTCATTCCTGTGAAATTTCATCTCATCAAAATGGAATTGCTCCAACTCCTGTGCAAATTTTGCAGTCTGTTTTACATTTGAAAACTTATAACTCCCTAGCCAGAAAGGTATGGCAGGAAATTCTACCTTTTTATGCTCAAACAAGAAACTCCCCACAGCGTCAAGATATACCTGCTAACTTCCTCTTTATGCAGCACATAATCAATGGCATATTTAGGGAGTATAGAAGGTGCCCTAGAGCCACCATACATTCTGATATACATCCCTTCCTCAATTAAATAATAGTCTCCATATTCCTCAATGACCTTGAACACCTCTTCGGACATGCAGTTGCATTCGGTCAAGAAAGTTAGATTGTATAACGACATGATGAAGTGTTCACATATTTCTCTGTAGTGCCATGGTATTTGTGTGCCCAAAATAATTTATATGCAGTGTATACCGGGGTCCTGTCCCTATCCCAATTACACCTCAGGGATGGAAAAGATTGGGTACATAGTATACAGTCAACTAGGATAGAGTTCATGTAGAACTCTGACTTCTTCTATGACACCCCTCCCAAAGTTGAAGATATGCATGCCGAGAGGCTATTGGACACTATGTTTGACCAATTGAATATGGTTCCTTGAGTGGCCACATAGAAAATAATTGGTATCCATCCCAATTTGAAGCTTTTTCCGTGAGCTCTCCCAAAAATTCTATTCAGCATTAGTGCTATAAATATATAAGGGGTCCGGAGAGTGGATGTATCATATTCTCTTGATGGCCTGGTTCGAAAGTTCTTCCCCGGTATCATCATTCTTTTTACTGTTTCTACCAGGTCCATATCTGTCTCTTTCAACCAACTTTCTGTTAGGTAAATATGAGCAGGAGGTAGGTGATATGCCATGGAGGCATAAGCAGGGCTGTATGCAGCGTAGCCCTGGTTAGCATTATTTTCCAGGATCATCGTAGTTACATCTTCCCTAGGTAGAATCCAACCAATCACCTCTGAGCATGGGAACAACTCTGTTCTTGTGGCTACTTTCATAAGAGCCGATTTCTCGATATTTGCATAAATACTTAGCTCTTCAAATCATGCATCAAGCACATTCTGATTTACAATCATCATGTATATTTCAGCCCATTTATAATCTGGCTCTACCCCGGTGGTAGCTTTGGTATCTTCATATATGTATTCAACCTTGGTGATGATTTCAACCTCTGGTTCTCCTTCCACAACTGGAGCCTTCTTCTCGTGTCTTTTAGACATATCTCCTTTGTAACAGTCACCCTGTCATAAACACAGTATGTTCTTAGACCATTTAAACTTTTAGCAAGTTTTTTAGTAATGAAGAAAAACTGTATCAACCGATTTACCTCTTCCATATGCATTCTTAAAAATAAACTATACAGAGTATTAATGCATGAAAAGAAAAAATGACAAGGCAAAGAAACTCTTGCAAGTTGTGTCTTAAAATCTTCTAAGTCCACTATCTGTAACTATGAACACAACCCTAATAGAAAACTCATCATTTAATCCAGACTGCATTCGAAATAATCTAACTCTTCAATAAAACATGAACCACACTATCAATAAGGCTAATCCTCAAACGTGAGACCCTATACTGTGTTCTCATCGTAGAAATCCCCAACTCAATCAAAATCAAAACCTCCATCGTCCCACGAAAATAGGGTAAGTGCATATGAAAACTGAAACCCCCCGGACGACCATAAACAAACCCAAAATAGGTGGTGCAGACAGCGTAACGCTTGTCTACACCGACCACCTAATCTTTTAGACAAGGGTAAAACAACCATAACGGCTCAAAACGCAGGCTCAAAAAAAAAACCCCACCGCCAAAGAAAACTATCAAACTAGCTAATAAGCATACTACAAGGATAAATATTCATTCTAAACGGATGACTACACAACTATGGGAAAACCATGGTTCTCAAAATGACCAATAAAAATCATGAAAAAGGAAACCGTGGTTTGCCTACCTAACAAAACATTGTGCAATTGGCGTGATAATCCAAAACCTCCAAAATAGCACGCCAACGAGCGAAATCCAGACAGTTGGGCACGCTAAACAGCTCAATCGACACAAATTGGAGCAGACGCGAGTTTCCACAAGGATAAATAATAAAAAATGCTCCACCTCTTATATATAACCCTTGGTAAAAGAATCGGTGGGAAAAAAACCTATCGGCAGTCAGAAGCACTAGACGTCGGGAGAATAGTCCAATAGGAAGCTGCAACGGCAGGAAGTAGACAGACCATGGGTCCCGTGACAAAATAAAATCATCGGCGATCGGGAGTTCTAAGGCTAAAGGTCAGCAGAATCCAACTCTATTGGTGTCGGAAAATCTACATGCTATGGGTGGATAGTTCCATAGGCAGCCACAACGGTGGCCAACAAACCAACTGCGGGTTCCGCAATAACATAGAACCCATCGGTGGTCAAAAGCTCTAAACACTATATGTCGACGACTCAAACCTCAACACTGTCATAGTGTCGACGATTCAAACCTCAACATTGCTGTAGTGGCAACGATTCCGAGCACTAACGTCGCGATGGTTATGTGTCGGCGATCGAAAAGACTAATCACTAACACATTGGAACTTCAAAACACAATATATTTCGCAGTGTCAGAGATACAAACGACAAGCCCTCCGATCCAATGTCAAAAACATTCCGATAGCGATAATAAAAAAACAAGCCATCGAAGGGTTTGAAAAAAAACAACAAAGGATATAAAAGCACGGGTCGGCGAGAAAAAGGACTGTCCAACGGGACGTTCACTGTTTTCCCTCCGAAACGGCGGCAACATAGAGGACTAATGCCTCGATTCCTTCGTCAATAACCTCCTGAAACGAAAGGAAATCATCAAGAGTCAAACGTTAAGCTTTGAAAGATAAAACAAAACTCCACAATCTTTTGTTGGAAATACAGTAGTGCTATATCATTCAAAATCCAAAATGAAGGGAAAAGCATTTGACCCTACTTCAACTTCAAAAGATCGAAAATTTACAGCGGAGGAATGACAGATTTCAGGAAGCCAAACAATCCCAGGCTAGATAAAATAAAGGAAGGGTCCAAAATTTTAAAAATTGTGGGACAAGGTTGCAGCTGCAACAGTTAGTTAAACCAGTTAAACTGATGAGGTAGGTGGAAAAAGGCGCCACCTCCCCATGCAACCATGCAAAACTAGCACTAGACTAATTGAGAGTGATCTAACAGAATGTTACTAAAGTTTGACTCGGCATAACTGGCTACCTGCCACAACCAACTGATGGAGTTTGTTGGTGTCACTCAAAGTGGCTCCTATATTGTAGGGATTAGTCTCAGAGGCACATAAACTCATGCATGAATAAGCAGTAAGTGGTAGTGAACCTCTATATGTGTTCCCCACACTCTAGTACAGTAATAATGTCTCCCTAATATAGACAAGATTATCAAATAGACTATATATGGACAAGGGAGTATTACTTAATCCTAACACCCCCCCTTAATCCTTACTTGGACAACTTTGGGTCCTGGAAACTAGGCCAAAAGTCACCCTTACAATCTAATGAAAAAAAAAACTGCTTAATAAACTAAGGAAAATGGGTAAAACCACATGGGAAACTACCCCCTCAAAATAAGCAGGAAATAGGAAAACAAGCTATACTTAGGAGAAAATTTTTCTCTTTGGGTAATAACTTGTAAAAATATTGTTGCAATTTGCATCACTATGTACCAGTAATGTAGTAGCCTGGTTCTTCTGTGCAACAGCATCCTGAGACTGTGCATGTGAACCTCTCAATTTTCTTCTGATTTAATTAGTGTTCTTTGTGTTTCTTCTTTATGGAGGAGGAATGGAATGATCAATTTTGTTCTATTGTGGCCCAAATGGTTGATCATTCGCTATCATCAAGTAGAACTTTCCTGTAATTTTGTTGCACCACTGTATAGATAGTGAATATGTGTGAGAGAGTGCAACATGCTCATTCTGATACCGGGGTCGTGTTCTCCTTCTATCTTCTGAATTCCTAGCACCATCCCCAACCGCTTCAATGAGCTTTTCGGCCCATTTAGACTTAGGCCATTGATTTGGGATGGGAGCTGGATCGGGATCTAGATTCTCATAAGGTACAACCTCAATATCAATATCATGTTGATCTTGTTCCTCTTCATTTGCATCTGAAACATATGACAAAATATCATCATCAAAAGGAAATGGAAGAGTGTTTATACCTCCTTGTGCTTCTGTTGGGGCCTGGAAATTCGCAGGCTGCAACAGTAAGGGATTCTCCGCAATCAACGTTCCCAACTAGCCCGTTGACTGTTTGGTATAGGGAATCCGTCCGGTTTGCGATCCGGCTACCGTAGGTCAAGTAACAAAACAAAGGTTTTACCGGTTGCGGCCCGGTCCACCGAGTTTTTGTAATTTTTTACTTAATGTATGAAATGCAAAGGCCTAATTAACAATGCAGGGTAATTGAGATGCAGGGAACAGTCACAATGTGATGCACAGGTTCTTACCTCTCATCTTAGGCTCACAAGCATCTACATCGTATATGCAAGAATGAAACAAACTAACTCTTCATCTAACTACCTATCTATCCACCTATCCCCGGGGAGCCAGAATATGATTTATTTATGAGTAATGTGGATTATTCATGTATTATAAACAGAAATTATAGGTAGCTGATATGAGTAATGTGGATTATACATTACTCATAGTGGAAATCTTCATAAAATAAACCGGAGAACATTCATACAAGAACATAGGTTCAATGAGTTAGAACGATCTCACAGTTAATGGACATAAAGCTGAAAACGAAATAGTTCCTCTTCAACAAATCCGTAGCACAACATTTGAATATTCCACTAAGCTTTCTCCAACAAGAAAAATGTAATTTTCTATTGCAAAAGGAAATAGTTCTTATTACAATATGTCTTCACCAGTCTCACTGGGAAAAAGTCCTTCCCTTCTTCTAAGTCTTTTAGATTTATACAAAAAGGGTCAGACTGTTGGGCTGCCCAAAGTGACCTTTGGGCTTCCCAACCTCTCGTCTCCCAACGTTCTATTTTCTTAAATGTTTTACAAAAATTAGTTACAAATTATAATAATGACTGACCCTTCATGAGGAAGGGCCCACTTGACTATCCAGAAACTTCCTCCACGCTGTAGCCTTATTAGCGATGCCTTCAAAAGTAAAAGGTTCTAAAAACTGAATATTTATCTCAAATTTCTCAGCTTGTTTCTTGATAGCCTCGACCCTGGGCGTACTCAATCAGAGCTGATCTTCCAGAAGCAGTACACTGACGGCCGGTTGATCTACTTGGCTTCTCAAGATCATATCATCCATGGCTTGGATATCCTGCACCTTAGCTTCTTCCTCCTAGAATCTCTTCTGCAATAGCTCCACAAAAGCATCATGATCTGGGAAAACTTCAAGTCTCTCGTCTGCTTTTATCTCGCACCGGTTGTATGTATTGAGAAGTCTTCTGAAGAATTCGGTGCATAATCTCTTTGTCTTCTTTACTGCCTTCTTGAAGTCTGCAGCAGTATTTATAGCAAACTCCACTAGGTTATAGTCCCGTTTGAGGGCCTGCTGGTCTTTTGCCGGTAGCTCTGCTGGGGATTCCTCGTTGTTCTCCAACCTTGCCATTCGTACAGTCAGGATCTCTAGGACGTCCTGGGACCTGTCCACAAAGTAGGATGCAGTTTCCAGGATCTCCTCCAATCGGCCGTCGATCTGCAGCACTTTACACCTTTCTTTTTCAACAACAGTCTGCATCTGCAGCATCTTGGTTTTCTGGGTCAATACATGCTGCTTGAGAGGCTGAAGATCGACCTGCTGTTCTCTTGCTAATTCCAAAGAAGTCTTCAAAGCGGAAATCTGCTCCTGATGTTCGTTTCTCAGTTCTTGGGTGTGCATATCATTGGCCTGCAAGAGGATCTTCAGCTGTTCTTATAGCTACTCCACCTTTGCCAGTAGCTGTCCTTTCTCACCCTTTAGATCTTGGCATTCCTTCTGCACTTTCTCTAGGGTCTCCTGTGCTGTTTCCTTGACTTGCATTTCTACTTGGAGGGCCTGTACTTTAGCTCTTGAGGATTCCATTTCCAGTTGCACATCTTCATATTTCCTTTTGAGCCTGTTGCTCTCTGCCCTCTCATGCCTCAATGTATCCTTTAATTGAGGAGAAGATTTCTTGGATTGCTCCAAGTCTATCATTATCTTGCCTATATTATCTTCTGAAGCTTGGATGAATGCGGACCCGGCTCTTAAGGTAAATCTCGGATCCTGGTCAGTTCCCAGCATAACAGCAGTATCTGTTATCATTTTACCAGGTAGACCTTCCGCCTCAACTTTCCTCTCTGTCCTCTTTATTATTCTTTTTGTTGCCCTATCATAATATACAGTGTTGAAATCAGGGATTTCCTTTCCCTTTACCTGCACAAAAGGGACCAGCTTGAGCGTGGGCACCATGGGTATGCTGGTAGCAGGTACTTGAGGGGTCTAAACCTCGGGGTTCTCCATCTCCTGAGTCTGCCCCACTGCTGTTTCAGAAGCTGACTGCTGTGTCAACTTTATTTTTTCAGCTTCTTGCTTTTGGAGCTCCTCATCGAGCTTTCTCTTTGCTTCTTCTGCTTCTTTGGCTGCTTCCTCTGCTTTCTCAGCTGCTTCCTGGGAAGCCCTTTTTTCTCCTTCTGTCTGCAAATTTTCTGCAGCTTCTTTTTCCAACCTCTGGGCTTCTTCATCCCTCCTTTCGGCCTCTTCCTCAGCCTTAGCCTATTCATCCCCTTTTCCACCTTTGGTGGTAATCTTTTTCTTGAACCTTCTCATTAGCATTGTCATGTTTGGGGCGTTTCGGAAGACAGATTCTTCCTTATCAAAATGGTGGGTATACTCGAAGTGCACCTTGTGTTCTTTGCAATGCTCAATAACCTTGCCTCGGGTGTCATTTCTGCGGTAGGGCATCTCCCCAAAATGGAACTTCTCCAACTCCTCTATGAATTCAGCAGCTTGTTTCACTTTGGTGAATTTGTAGCTTCCTAGCTTGAATGGCAAAGGAGGGTAGGCAGTCTTCTTATGTTCGAACAGAAAACTGCCTATTCCACCTATGAACACTTGTCTGACTACCTCCTTGTGGACTATGTAATCCGTTGCATATTTGGGCAGCAGTGAATTTGGTCTTGATCCTCCGAACATCTAGAAGTACATGCCATTTTCAGTTAAGAAATAATCTACGTATTCTTCTATTACTTGCATGGATTCTTCCGACATACAGTCACACTCCTTCCGGAAAATGAGTGTGTACAGTGGCATAATCAAATTCTCACAGACCTCTCTGTAATGGCTATGGTACTAGTGAGCCCACAATGGTCTGTAAGCGGCATAAACAGGCATTCTTTCCTTGTCCCAGATGCACCTCAGACCGGGGAAACACTGGTTGCACAATATGCAATCTATTAATATTGAACTCATGTAAAATTCCGATCTTTTCCGGGACTCTCCCTCTAGGGCTGAGGTCAAGCAAGAAGAAAGACTACTGGATACCATGCTGGCCCAATTGAAAATTGTCCCTTGGGTGGCCACATGGAAAATGATGGGTATCCACTCTAGCTTGAAGAGTCTGCCATGAGCTCTCCCAAATATTCTATTGAGCATCAAGGCTATGAATCTGTAGGGAGCCCTCAAGCTCGCTGTATCATACTCACTGGTTGGTCTGTATCGATAATGCTTTCCCTGCAACATCATTCTCCTAAGAGTTTCCACCAGGTCCATTCTGATGTTGTTCAGCCAATCATCGGATAAGAAAACCTGGGCTTCTGGTAGGTGATAAGCCAACGCCACATATCCAGGGTTGAATGCAGCATAGCCCTGTCCGTCAACATTCCCCAGGATCATCGTGGTTGTATCTGCCTGGGACAGAATCCAGCCAATTACCTCAGAGCACGGGAACAGCTCTGGTCTGGTGGCAACTTTCATGAGAGAAGATTTCTCTATATGAGCATAGATGGATTCTTCTTTGAGGCCCATGTCGGGAACCTCCCTGCGGGAAATCAATCTATATATTTCACCCCATTTGTACTCGGGCTCAACACCAGAAACACATTGAGTGTCTTCATATATGTATTCGGTCTTCGTGACGACCTCTACTTCGGGCTCTTCTTCGACCACAGGGGCCTTCTTCTTTTGCCTCTTGGACATTGTGAGTTCTTCCTGCCATGTATAACATTGTGACATTAAGCAGTTCAAGTTGCAGACATTCACAAGACACTGTGCAACATTTTATTCTTTCTATGTGTACCATGACAGCAACTACTCTATGAAGCTAGGATATAAGCCCTTTGGGTTGAATAATCAAACTAGTATGCATTACTGTGCAATGTGCCATTTTTCCTATGTCTAATATGATAGTGATCAGTGCAACAAATGCATGCATTGTACAGCCCTAAAATGCCTTGACTATCAGAGCTACTGAAACCAATGTGCCGTATTCTATAACCTTATCTATATCTAGCATGAAGCAAACTCAGTCCTGTGCAACAAAATGAGCAATATACTACTGCTGCATGATACTTAACAATTTATCAACCATATTTGAGCCAGCATAAAATCTACATCACTACGTAATGTGTCGTTTCTCCCAAGATAGCAATCCGTGAAGCAAATGCATGTATATCAAATGCAAGGTGCAGTATTCAGCAATTTGATCTATTGCATAGCAAACAAAGAAGAGGGTTGAATGCATCAAGATCGTGCTAGTCGCCTGTGTTTTCCAACACCAAACATTTTAACAATATAGCCCAGTAGACATAAAACTGACGAAGACTCATGTGGTTTGCGGAAAAATAGTTACATTAACTCGACTACACATTTCGTTCTCTGCGGGTATGATAATCACTTTTCTGCACACGACGCTTCCATCAAAACCACTACCCATGTTATTTTCAGTTAACGAACTACAATAGCGGCATATCCCTTTTAACCATCTAGGGTTTCAGACAACTGAACACAAAAGAGCTGCGTGGAGCTGCACAAGCAACCAGGCTGGGATTCAAGACCATGGGTAACATGAAATTCGACCGAAAAAAGGAAACATCAAAGGCCACAGGAAAAACCCCCACCAAACCTTCCTTTGCGCTTCATCGTCACATACGAGGAGGCTAGGTGCAGGCGGCGTAACGGCCGCCTGCACCACCTCCATCAAGTATGCGTACGGTTGCACACCAATGGCCGCGGGCCAAAATAATTATTTCGTAGGTTAAAAAACACCCCCAACCGCGAACAAGATTCCTCAATACGCGGGTGCTATCACAAGGAAGACAAAGGAACGACTGCAGCAAAACCTAACCACAGGTAAAAACCCCCGTACGCATGTAACACGGGGTTAAGGGGATACAACCCTAGTAAAACACCCAACCGCAGCAAACATCACTAAACACCTTGAACAGAACGACATAGGGCAACCACGAGCCTACCTGGAAGCGACGTGTAACTGACGGGGCGAAAGCGGTCGGGCTTCCTCAACTGCCACCTAGATGCGAGTACTGGCACGGTGGTCCAGGAGCTTCGAGGGGTCGACAGCGCAGTATGATCACGAGAGTTCGAGCAACACAAAACAATAGAATAATCCAACCCGCTTATCCCAATATATACAAATAGTTCGCACGTGCGATGGGTTTTGAATCGGACGGGAAACAACTTTGGGTCGGAGGGTAAAATGGAAAACCTTCCGCAATGGCGGAAAGCCATAACCTAAATCCGACCGCAGTGATAAGCAAGGCGAAAAACTAACGATCGAACGTCGGCGGGCTCTTAGGATCGAACGATGAAAGCCAACATTTCTCCGTAACGGTGGAAGGTCAAACCACGGATTCATCCGCAACTGCGGGACCCAAAGACTTAAAATGTTAAAGGGCTGATGGGAAAAGAAGCAGCTTTCCTTCCATAACGGTGGAAGAAAGAAATGATAAAGCTTCTGATTCAAAACCAAAATTCCGCCGAGGCAAACACATACATTGGAAAGAATGCTAAAAATCAAACCCCAAACTCATCTGCAACGGCGGAGGGTAAATTCAAAGATCCGTCTGCAATGGCGGACAAGGAAATAACCACACCTTCCGACGTAAAACCAAAAGTTATCCGCAACGGCGGAGGCCAAAAACAAAGATCCATCCGCAACGGCGGACAAGGAAATAACCTCACCTTCCGACGTAAAACCAAAAGTTATCCGCAACGGCGGAGGCCAAATACAAAGATCCGTTCGCAACGGCGGACAAGGAAATAACCACACCTTCCGACGTAAAACCAAAAGTTATCCGCAACGGCGGGAAAAGAAAAGGAAAATACCTCCGCAACGGCGGGAATGTCAATTAAACAACTTCCGATTCAGAGTGGCTTCAAAGGTATTCAAAGATAACGATAAGGCTTGATAAAAAAGGGAATTTTTTCAGCGTTAGAGGGAAATGTAAACAGGTGGTAAACCAATTCAGCATAAGAAAACCCTTTCTGAAAGCTCCCTGACCAAATCAAAGCATAAAATCAAGCTAGCCCAAGCTAAAGGAGGGTCCTAAATTTTTTTGGAATTTTGGGGAATCGTTGCAGCTACAACAATTGGCGACTACCTGGTGAACCCCAGATCTTTGAATTAACTCCTTCCCAGTGCAAGACTGTCTGAATAAAAATGAAATCTTCTAGATGCTTGTGTTCCTAAGCAAGCCAGATCATGCATTTAATTATTTAAAGAAGTCCATCTTTTTGGGAGATGGTAACATCAGAAGTATTGCAAGTCTGAATAACTCTTTTGAGGCCAAATATGTGAGGTTTATTTTTCTGTCTTCAGGTAGTTTACAGCTTGGACACCACAGGATTGTAACAGAGAGTAAACAGCATTATCCTTTTGTTCCTCATTCCCATGCCAACTGCACTTTTGTGCCTTTTTAACTTTAGTTCTTTTGATATGAGTCCTCTTGCAGGCCTTTCTTACTGAATTTTAATTCAGGATCCTCTATCCCATAGTGTCCTTTTGTGTGAACAATGTATTTCATATTTCAGTTCACGGACGGAGAGGATCTTGTGGCCATTTTAGTACTTCATGCTTTGATATGTATTGTTTTCTTTAAGGAGTTTTGACTCTTGATAGCTTTTTTGCTTTTCTGAATATATGACATGAGATCATTTGTATGATATAATGTCTTACTCTGCTTCCTTTCCGTGGGTCTTTTGCTGTCACCCCCTTGGATATTTAAAATGTGAAATGGATGGAGCCTCTAAATAGTATTCCAGACCTCTTTTACTTCTGATTTATTTACAGGGGTTAAGTAAGACTTCAATGAATGCATTGCCAGTTAGGAACACTGCTACTAGAAGACATTCTATACTTTAAAGTACAGTCTTTCGCTCAAGATTTCAGTTAATAAAGAACCCTGATGTTTCCATTACAACCAAAAGTTTGCCTCTTTATTCAAAACCAAAAGAAATGCTAGCAAAGCAATAAAATAATCAAAAGAAAAAAGCATCAAAGCCTTAAAGAATACAAAATCAATTTATTTATGTAAAAAGCAAAAGAAAGAAAAATTATTGCCCACTCCTGAAAATATTTAATCATGGGGAGTTAAGGGGTGGGCTGAATAATAGAGATGAGTTGTTTAACCATGATCTAGTTGTGTTGTTTTTGAAACTGAACACATGTCTACTATTCTATAGTCATTTCTTACAGCCTGAGGAAGTTGAAGGAGCTCAAGCTGAGTGTCAGTTATATAACTAGCCTTTCTTGAAGTAAGATGTCTTAACTCGAACTCAGTCAGATAATTTCCCAGGACAAAATCAGCAGATTCGTTTCCCTCTCCTAACTTAGTGACATTGTGCTTCATGTAGGGCTCTCTTAATATCTTAATCAGGTTTGGGCTGCCCTTCTGAGGTAACCACAAGTGAGACCAATCCGAAGCAAAATACCCATTCAGTCTTGCTGTCCAATCTCGGTTCAGGATCATTCCATAGCCATCAGGTATGTCTGCTACTACAATGTCAATGTAATGACATGTCCTTTTATTTGCAGACAATCGAATCAGAACATTCTCCATCTCCCCCACTACTTTGACACTAGTCTTGTCTAGTTGAGTGACGTCCCAAATAGTAGGTTTTAGCTGTCCATTAAGTTTTTTGCAAACTGCCAGAGGCATAACATTCATCGATGACCCATAGTCCACCAAACAATTATGCACCTTATGATTCAAAATTTCAAGAGTCACAAGAAAAGGTGGAGCGCTAGTTTTCATTGTCCTAGTTAATTCGATCTTTTCTTCCACAGGTTGGTTTTTTGTGGGCATCTCATCTTTAAGTCTGTCATCCTTTCCTTCCTCATCATCTTCCACAGGTTTGGCAGGTTCAACGAGTGGCTCTTTTTCTTGTTTGCAAGTAGTGTCTTTAGGCATGTCATCTTTAGCATTCACATCTACCTGCCTCTTGACTTTCTCTTGCAATTCCTTAACCTTTAGAAGTATTGCATTGTCTTTAATTGCTAGGTTCTTATCTTTTGTGGCTGTAGGTGTATATTGAGACTTGAGAGCATTTTCTTCTGTGTTAAACAGCGAAACCCCATTCCATAAGAACATTGTATCATCCTCTTGCTTCTCTATGGTCTGTTCTTTTCTTCCTTTTTCACCACTGTCTTCAGTCAATTTGAAGTTCATCAACTTATTCATTACCAAAGACATTGAATTCAACCATTGAGGGCATTTCTTCTCAGAGTGAGGTTGCTGGTGAAAAGTGCAGAAATTATCGCCCCCTATTTCTGTTATATTTACTAATGGCAGATGTGGGGGAGAGACTTGCCATTGGTTATTATCCTCTCTTTCTGGATAATGGGGTTTATGAGTTTTCTGAGCTTCCCTTCCTTTCTCCAAGTCTATTATTCTATTGGATAAATTCTGCATCATTTTCAGCATTCCCTGATACTCATGTGGGTGATCCTCTTTAGGTTTAGACAGTAGTAAAGCTTTTCTATCTGTAGTTTCCTTTCCAGGTAGATCCGGATAATCTTCTACACTTTCCCTCTCCGCATCTACTCTTTCAGCCTCTTCATAAGTTTCTACCAATGTAGGTTTGGTCTTCATCTTGGAAAACATGGCCAGCTCAGGTCCTAGGGCTGAGGTAAAATACTCAATTAAGACTTTGTCTGAGGGTCTGTCAGTTTCAGAAAAGTGCTTTAGGTATATTGAAAATCTTTGAGTGAAACTACATACTTTCTCATTCTTCTCTTTTCTTAACAAACCAAGACCTTTCATTAATGAGGCATGCATTTTCTGGGCTGTATATTTACTCCTGAAAACCTTTTCGAAAGAGTTCCAGTCTGGGATCGAGTTTGCGGGCAGGGCAAAGTACCATGAAGCAGCTACCCCTTTCAGGGTATGAGGGAATAATCTACAGAAAACATCTTCGTACTCCCCAGCCCTTAACCCTTCTACTGGTAAATAAAAACTCTGCAAGTGATCATCCACGGCAGTCTTCTCCTCAGGGTCAAACTTAGGCAGCAGCTTCTCAAAACCTTGAGGTAAGTTATGCAATGGAGGCGTAAGGCTCAAAGGTGATCTAGCTCTCCAAGCAGGTAATGGGTTGGGCTAATTGACAATTACACCAGCCATGAGCACAGGCAAAGGAACAAAGTCTGATCAAAGAGCAACGTAGGGTGAGAACAGGCTTTCTGACTTCAAAGGTATAACCGAAAATTGTAACTACTTGGGTCAGGTTACAAGCTTCAAATATCTGCTGGTAAGGTAATCTTGGGAAAACTAATTTTCCACGGCCAGCCATGCACTGGCGGCCCTCCTTCTAGCGCCAATTTTGTTGGGGCCTGGAAATTCGCAGGCGGCAACAGTAAGGGATTCTCCCCAATCAACGTTCCCAACTAGCCCATTGACTGTTTGGTATAGGGAATCCGTCCGGTTTGCGGTCCGGCTACCGTAGATCAAGTAACAAAACAAAGGTTTTACCGGTTACGGCCTGGTCCACCGAGTTTTTGTAATTTTTTACTTAATGTATGAAATGCAAAGGCCTAATTAACAATGCAGGGTAATTGAGATGCAAGGAGCAGTCACAATGTGATGCGCAGGTTCTTACCTCTCGTCTTAGGCTCACAAGCATCTACATCCCATATGCAAGAATGAAACAAACTAACTCTTCATCTAAATACCTATCTATCCACCTATCTTTGGGGAGCCAGAATATGATTTATTTATGAGTAATGTGGATTATCCATGTATTATAAACAGAAATTACAGGTAGCTGATATTCTTCTCTACAACACATGAAATATTAAAGATATTTCAACAATTAGATAGCCAACTGTTTCATAAGCAGCATACATTACTCATAGTGGAAATCTTCATAAAATAAACCGGAGAACATTCATACAAGAACATAGGTTCAATGAGTTAGAACGGTCTCACAATTAATGGACATAAAGCTGAAAACGAAATAGTTCCTCTTCAACAAATCCGTAGCATAACATTTGAATATTCCACTAAGCTTTCTCCAACAGGAAAACTGTAATTTTCTATTGCAAAAGGAAATAGTTCTTCTTACAATATGTCTTCACCAGTCTCACTGGGAAAAAGTCCTTCCCTTCTTCTAAGTCTTTTACATTTATACAAAAAGGGTCAGACTGTTGGGCTACCCAAAGTGACCTTTGGGCTTCCCAACCTCTCGTCTCCCAATGTTCTATCTTCTTAAATGTTTTACAAAAATTAGTTAAAAATTATAATAATGACCGACCCTTCATGAGGAAGGGCCCACTTGACTATCCAGAAACTTCCTCCACGCTGCAACCTCATTAGCGATGCCTTCAAAAGTACAAGGTTCTAAAAACTGAATATTTATCTCAAATTTCTCAGCTTGTTTCTTGATAGCCTCGACCCTGCGTACTCAATCGGAGCTGATCTTCCAGAAGCAGTACACTAACGGCTGGGTGATCTACTTGGCTTCTCAAGATCAGATCATCCATGGCTTGGATATCCTGCACCTTAGCTTCTTCCTCCTGGAATCTCTTCTACAATAGCTCCACAAAAGCATCGTGATCTGGGAAAACTTCAAGCCTCTCCTCCGCTTTTATCTGGCACCGGTTGTATGTATTGAGAAGTCTTCTAAAGAATTCGGTGCATAATCCCTTTGTCTTCTTTATTGCCTTCTTGAAGTCTTCAGCAGTATTTATAGCAAACTCCACTAGGTTATAGTCCCGTTTGAGGGCCTGCTGGTCTTTTGCCGGTAGCTCTGCTGGGGATTCCTCGTTGTTCTCCAACCTTGCCATTCGTACAGTCAGGATCTCTAGGACGTCCTGGGACCTGTCCACAAAGTAGGATGCAGTTTCCAGGATCTCCTCCAATCGGCCATCGATCTGCAGCACTTTACACCTTTCTTTTTCAACAGCAGTCTGCAGCTGCAGCATCTTGGTTTTCTGGGTCAATACATGCTGCTTGAGAGGCTGAAGATCGACCTCGTATTCTCTTGCTACTTCCAAAGCAGTGTTCAAAGCGGAAATCTGCTCCTGATGTTCGTTTCTCAGTTCTTGGGTGTGCATATCATTGGCCTGCAAGAGGATCTTCATCTGTTCTTCTAGCTCCTCCACCTTTGCCAGTAGCTGTCCCTTCTCACCCTTTAGATCTTGGCATTCCTTCTGCACTTTCTCTAGGGCCTCCTGTGTTGTTTCCTTGACTTGCATTTCTACTTGGAGGGCATGTACTTCAGCTCTTAAGGATTCCATTTCCCGTTGCACATCTTCATATTTCCTTTTGAGCCTGTTGCTCTCTGCCCTCTCGTGCCTCAATGTATACTTTAATTGAGCAGAAGATTTCTTGGATTGATCCAAGTCTATCATTATCTTGCCTATATTATCTTCTGAAGCTTGGATGAATGCGGACCAGGCTCTTAAGGTAAATCTCGGATCCTGGTCAGTTCCTAGCATAACAGCAGTATCTATTATCATTTTACCAGGTAGAACTTCCGCCTGAACTTTCCTCTCTGTCCTCTTTATTATTCTTTTTGTTGCCCTATCATAATATACAGTGTTGAAATCAGGGATTTCCTTTCCCTTTTCCTGCACAAAAGGGACCAGCTTGAGCGTGGGCACCATGGGTATGCTGGTAGCAGGTACTTGAGGGGTCTGAACCTCGGGGTTCTCCATCTCCTGAGTCTGCCCCACTGCTGTTTCAGAAGCTGACTGCTGTGTCAACTTTATTTTTTCAGCTTCTTGCTTTTAGAGCTCCTCATTGAGCTTTCTCTTTGCTTCTTCTGCTTCTTTGGATGCTTCCTCTGCTTTCTCAGCTGCTTCCTGGGCAGCCCTTTTTTCTCCTTCTATCTGCAAATTTTCTGGAGCTTCTTTTTCCAACCTCTGGGCTTCTTCATCCCTCCTTTTGGCCTCTTCCTCAGCCTTAGCCTGTTCGTCCCCTTTTCCACCTTTGGTGGTAATCTTTTTCTTGAACCTTCTCATTAGCATTGTCATGTTTGGGGCGTTTCGGAAGATAGATTCTTCCTTATCAAAATGGTGGGTATACTCGAAGTGCACCTTGTGTTCTTTGCAATGCTCAATAACCTTGCCTCGGGTGTCATTTCTGCGGTAGGGCATCTCCCCAAAATGGAACTTCTCCAACTCCTCTATGAATTCAGCAGCTTGTTTCACTTTGGTGAATTTGTAGCTTCCTAGCTTGAATGGCAAAGGAGGGTAGGCAGTCTTCTTATGTTCGAACAGAAAACTGTCTATTCCACCTATGAACACTTGTCTGACTGCCTCCTTGTGGACTATGTAATCCATTGCATATTTGGGCAGCAGTGAAGGTGGTCTTGATCCTCCGAACATCCGGAAGTACATGCCATTTTCAGTTAAGAAATAATCCGCGTATTCTTCTATTACTTGCATGTCTTCTTCCGACATACAGTCACACTCCTTCTGGAAAATGAGTGTGTACAGTGGCATAATGAAATGCTCACAGACCTCTCTGTAATGGCTATGGTACTGGTGAGACCACAATGGTCTGTAAGCGGCATAAACAGGCATTCTTTCCCTATCCCAGATGCACCTGAGACCGGGGAAACGCTGGTTGCACAATATGCAATCTATTAATATTGAACTCATGTAAAATTCCGATCTTTTCCGAGACTCTCCCTCCAGGGCTGAGGTCAAGCAAGAAGAAAGACTGTTGGATACCATGCTGGCCCAATTGAAAATTGTCCCTTGGGTGGCCACATGGAAAATGATGGGTATCCACTCTAGCTTGAAGAGTCTGCCATGAGCTCTCCCAAATATTCTATTGAGCATCAAGGCTATGAATCTGTAGGGAGCCCTCAAGCTCGTTGTATCATACTCACTGGTCGGTCTGTATTGATAATGCTTTCCCTGCAACATCATTCTCCTAAGAGTTTCCACCAGGTCCATTCTGATGCTGTTCAGCCAATCATCGGATAAGAAAACCTGGGCTTCTGGTAGGTGATAAGCCAACACCACATATCCAGGGTTGAATGCAGCATAGCCCTGTCCGTCAAAATTCCCCAGGATCATCGTGGTTGTATCTGCCTGGGGCAGAATCCAGCCAATTACCTCAGAGCACGGGAACAGCTCTGGTCTGGTGGCAACTTTCATGAGAGAAGATTTCTCTATGTTAGCATAGATGAATTCTTCTTCGAGGCCCATGTCGGGAACCTCCCTGCGGGAAATCAATCTATATATTTCACCCCATTTGTACTCGGGCTCAACACCAGAAACACATTGAGTTTCTTCATATATGTATTCGGTCTTCGTGACGACCTCTACTTCGGGCTCTTCTTCGACTACAGGGGTATTCTTCTTTTGGCTCTTGGACATTGTGAGTTCTTCCTGCCATGTATAACATTGTGACATTAAGCAGTTCAAGTTGCAGACATTCACAAGACACTGTGCAACATTTTATTCTTTCTATGTGTACCATGACAGCAACTAGTCTATGAAGCTAGGATATAAGCCCTTTGGGCTGAATAATCAAACTAGTATGCATTACTGTGCAATGTGCCATTTTTCCTATGTCTAATATGATAGTGATCAGTGCAACAAATGCATGCATTGTACAGCCCTGAAATGTCCTGACTATCAGAGCTACCGAAACCAATGTGTCGTATTCTATAACCTTATCTATATCTAGCATGAAGCAAACTCAGTCCTGTCCAACAAAATGAGCAATCTACTACTGCTGCATGATACTTAACAATTTATCAGCCATATTTGAGCCAGCATAAAATCTACATCACTACGTAATGTGTCGTTTCTCCCAAGATAGCAATCCGTGAAGCAAATGCATGTATATCAAATGCAAGGTGCAGTATTCAGCAATTTGGTCTATTGCATAGCAAACAAAGAAGAGGGTTGAATGCATCAAGATCGTGCTAGTCGCCTATGTTTTCCAACACCAAACATTTTAACAATATAGCCCAGCAGACATAAAACTGACGAAGACTCATGTGGTTTGCGGCAAAATAGTTACAATAACCCGACTACACATTTCGTTCTCTGCGGGTATGATAATCACTTTTCTGCACACGATGCATCCATCAAAACCACTACCCATGTTATTTTCAGTTAACGAACTAAAACAGTGGCATATCCCTTTTAACCATCTAGGGTTTCAGACAACTGAACACAAAAGAGCTGCGCGGAGCTGCACAAGCAACCAGGCTGGGATTCAAGACCATGGGTAACATGAAATTCGACCGAAAAAAGGAAACATCAAAGGCCACAGGAAAAACCCCCACCAAACCTTCCTTTGTGCTTCATCGTCACATACGAGGAGGCTAGGTGCAGGCGGCGTAACGGCCGCTTGCACCACCTCCATCGAGTATGTGCACGGTCGCACACCAACGGCCGCGGGACAAAATAATTATTTCGTAGGTTAAAAAACGCCCCCAACCATGAACAAGATTCCTCAATACGCGAGTGCTATCACAAGGCGGACAAAGGAACGACTGCAGCAAAACCTAACCACAGGTAAAAACCCCTGTACGCATGTAACACGGGGTTAAGGGGATACAACCCTAGTAAAACACCCAACCGCAGCAAACATCACTAAAAACCTTGAACAGAATGAGGTAGGGCAACCACGAGCCTACCTGGCAGCGACGCGTAACTAACGGGGTGAAAGCGGTCGGGCTTCCTCAACTGCCACCTGGATGCGAGTACTGGCACAGTGGTCCACAAGCTTCGAGGGGTCAACAGCGCAGGATGATCACGAGAGTTCGAGCAACACAAAACAATAGAATAATCCAACCCGCTTATCCCAATATATACAAATAGTTCGCACGTGCGATGGGTTTTGAATCGGACGGGAAACAACTTTGGTTCGGAGGGTAAAACGAAAAACCTTCCGCAACGGCGGAAATCCATATCCAAAATCCGACCGCAGTGATAAGCAAGGCGAAAAACTAACGATCGAACGTCGGTGGGCTCTTAGGATCGGACGATGAAAGCCAACATTTCTCTGTAACGGCGGAAGGTTGAACCGTGGATTCATCCGCAACTGCAGGACCCAAAGACTTAAAATGTTAAAGGGATGATGGGAAAAGAAGCAGCTTTCCTTCCGCAATGGCAGAAGAAAGAAACGATAAAGCTTCCAATTCAAAACCAAAATTCCACATCGGAAAGAATGCTGAAAATCAAACCCCAAACTCATCTGCAACGGCGGAGGGTAAATTCAAAGATCCGTCCGCAACGGCGGACAAGGAAATAACCACACCTTCCGACGTAAAACCAAAAGTTATCCGCAACGGCGGAGGCCAAATACAAAGATCCGTCCGCAACGGCGGACAAGGAAATAACCACACCTTCCGACGTAAAACCAAAAGTTATCCGCAACGGCGGAGGCCAAATACAAAGATCCTCCGCAACGGTGGACAAGGAAATAACCACACCTTCCGACGTAAAACCAAAAGTTATCTGCAACGGCGGGAAAAGAAAAGGCAAATACCTCCGCAACGGCGGGAATGTCATTTAAACAACTTCCGATTCATAGTGGCTTCAAAGGTATTCAAAGATAACGATAAGGCTTGATAAAAAAGGGAATTTTTTCAGCGTTAGAGGGAAATGTAAACAGGTGGTAAACCAATTCAGCATAAGAAAACCCTTTCTGAAAGCTCCCTGACCAAATCAAAGCATAAAATCAAGCTAGCCCAAGCTAAAGGAGGGTCCTAAATTTTTTTGGAATTTTGGGGAATCGTTGCAGCTGCAACAGCTTCAAATTATGGTAAATCAAGAAACCGAACTTCTTCAAACTGAACACTTCGCTCTATGAAGCATTTCCTAGTTACAAGTTCCATTAACTTACATGCTTTTTCATCCTCAACATTTTCCAGAAGTATGCATTCGCTACTCTTGGCTTGAAAGGCCTTTCTCTTATCCATGGGTATTCTGGCCCAAGCTTTGGAACCAAAAGCTCTCAAGTGAGAGAC
>LPNX010839921.1:0-38779 GCA_001517045.1 Pseudotsuga menziesii
GGGATAGGTATCATAAAAAAAACTACTTTTTTTGTTTTTATTTTTGACATATCTCCCTGTGTTTTTACTCAAATTTCGATCAGGAGAGCTCGTTGGATGCGGAATTTAATTCTACATCCAATGAGCATCATCATTCTATTTTTCCATGTATTTCTTGTTTTTGGGGTAGCAGGGTCCGTCAAAAGTCTACCGAGTGGGTACTCGTTGGATGTGGAATTTAATTCTACATCCAACGAGCTCTCCCGATTGAAATTTGAGTAAAAACATAGGGAGATATGTCAAAAATACAAACAAAAAAGTAGTTTTTTTCTTTTCTTCCTCAAAAATTAATAAATATTATTTTATTATTTTAACTATTATTTTATTACTTCATTTTAGGAGGCCCATTTTGAGTTGAAATTTTCTCTAATGATCCTCGCTGTCACAAACCTCCCAAACATGTGTTTATGATTCATCTTCCTTCTTCACTATGGTAGACACTAGACACCCAACTTGTAGTGATATTTGTTGGAGAATTTTAAGTTCTTCCTTATAGTGGACTAATAAATACTTAAAATTTTCAATAGGGATGATAAAATCGATATAGATTAGAGGGAATATCTTTAATCTAACTAAAATTGGGGCTTTTGTTTGATCACTTCGAATTTGGGTATAAACTCGATATACATTCGAGGGAATATCCATAATCCACCTAAAATTGGGGATTTTGTTTGATCACTTTGAATTGAGCATCTGGGGAGGACATGATTCAATTCTAAAAATAACCGTTGAATTCAAGGTTAATAAAAAAAGTTGTTACCTAAAAGAATTAGGTATTACATTCTAAGTTTTTCTTTTAGGTAGGCCCAATCGCACTTGATAAATAGATCTTCCATCAAGCAGAATCAATCCTCCATTCAAAGGTCCATCTAAATTTAAATTCCTTATTTTATAAATGAACTAACAACCGAGTCTTTCACCGGCCTGACAGAGTTGTCCCTTATCTAATTTCAATAAACTATATGCTCCAGGGACCGGGAGAGTAGAGACTACTTTATATATGTATGGACTCTCATTAGCTAAAATAATAATCATGTTGTATCCGCGCATGTGTCTCCATATTTGTATGAGATCTTTCTCCATGACATGAATGGCAAAATATGCCCCAGCGGTTTCCAATGTGAATCATGTGAGGTCCATAGACATGTGAATTTTATAGGTTTCCACACAATAATCGAGTGTGTATTATAGTCATCTCTTGTGGGCTCTAGGATGTTGAATAAATAGTTGTTGATCCTAAAAAATCTAGGTGTTGGAAATGATTTTTTTATTTATTTCTGATTTACAATTAGTTTGTGTGCATCCGAAAGCCATAAACCATAATATAACAAAAAAAAAGTTTAAAATACTTGATATTTGTTGGAGAATTTGAAGTGTTTCAATAAAATTACTAGGATAAGATGTCAATATTGGAGAGACTTGAGTTTTTTTATTTCTAATTTCTAGGATTTATATAATTAAGGGTATAGAAGGTATTTTCTTTTATGATGATATCCCCTACATTAGGGAGGCCACATGGATAAGAACGTGCAATATATGCATTGGATGTAAACCATTTCAATTTGTATTGAATTTGGTTCTTTCTTTGTGCTCCCTCCCTTACTACAATATACCTACTCACCTACTCTTTCCTATGTCATGGATAGATAGATTTGTTAATGAATAGTTCATGAATAGATAGACTGAACCATTATAGGCACTATGGGAATTCCAAATAATTTTCATTGCATTATAGGAACTACATGCACTAAAAGTAATATATGGGGAGATGAGAGTTTTTTTATTACATTAGTAAGATAACTTGTCTTTCATGGTGCATTTCAACCAGAGGGGTATATATCCCTCTTACTATTGTGACTAGTCTCAATGACTATTGCTTTCAGGTACGCACTTATTTCTTCAAAATGGTTTTATTTTCATTTCCAATTTCCAATAAGTTTGTGTACATTTTAAATTGACCATAAACTATAAATTATAATAGACAAAGAAAAAAGAATGTTTTTTTACCTTTGAATATTAAAATAATCGAAGAGAAGAATTGCTTTAAAAAAAACATTTTTTTACCATAATTGAAAAGATTCAAGTTGTTCAAAAGGATGCCTCTCTTCAATTATTGGAGTGTTCTTTAATGAAATCCAAATAGCAATACATGATTAAATTGTAGTAGATTAATCTTAAAGTTTTAATTTTTTTATTAGAATTATGCCTTTTAAGTTATATAGAGAGTAAATGAGATATGATAATTTATGTTACTTTTTTACATTAAATATTTCCTAGGCTATGGCCAATAACTTACTAATTATTAAAAATTTCTCTTAAATTATTCTTTTATATAAAAATTTGTAGTATATCTAGGTTAGAATTAGATATTACATTTAGTTCTATAGTTTATAAAAAATAGGTTAAGTAATTCATAATTTATTCAATAAGAAAAATATTTGATATTAATAAATTTAATTTAGAATTTTATTCTATTGTAAGTTTAGAATCATTGTAGCAATTTAGGGTGTTTGTTTTAATAACAACTTAGACTTCCTTATTATATAGCTTAACATTTTTAGGGTTTGGGTTTGGTCTTAGTTATATAGTAGACATTATCAATTTCCTAGTTTTCTCTTGAAATGTGTTGTTAAAGATATATTAATAAATATTTATTCATTACTCAACTCAACTCATTGTCTTGATGATGAACCTTGACAAAGGTAAATGGAGTCTACGATTACCTTGCATACCACTCCTCAAACCTATCAACCCAAAATTTAAGAGAAGAGATTATAAATATGTTTTTTTGTCAAAATGTCATTTTTGAATTATGTAAGGTTCACAAAGAGATTACAGTATATAATAGTCCTCGGTTTTTGTCTATCCTTTTCACATAAGTTTAAGATGGAATTTTGAAAATATCACTATGGAATCCCTCTCAAACTCCTTCTGGTGTGAGATCGAGGTACTACTAAGATCCACATTGAAGTTTGATGGATACTTTTTCAATGTGTTTGAATAATAATTATATGTGACTGAGTTTTGAAAAGAGAAATAGGAATCCCTATCAATCCCTCTCATTTGACATCTAGATGTTAGCAGACTCAAGACTAAAGTTTGAAGGATAAATTTTCTAAGTGTTCTAATACTTAGGTTTATTATCGTGAAGACGATGCTTAAGGATTAGGTGGAGTTTGAAATTGAATGGCTGGTTACTCATGAACTCGGTCCACATCGACAAACATATAAATTAGCTTTGTGATGGTATTTGTAACTTTTTTGGCCTTTAATGGAAATGTGGATTGGAAAAAACTTATGTTTTATCTGGAAATATAATAATACAATGATTTTAATAGCATGTAGAAAACTTCATTTCAAAACAGGTAGGGTAAAATGTCATGGAAAAGTTATTCTTCTATTTTTTTTACTTTTATGTTGTTTCTCTAAACCATTGGTTATGGTAATGATCAGGTGGTCACAACAAGGATCAACGATTTTAAATCTCCAAGGGATGTACAATGTTAGAAGTACACTAGTTTTAGGTGGATACCTTGACACTCGACAAAAACCATCTTTTTAGTTTTTATTATTAATGTTAGGGATCTGATGATTGATCTCTGTAAATGTTCCGACTTAGAATGAAAATGTAATAACATGTTTTGAGTTGACATAGATCTATGCATGAAAATGTATGCATGATTCATACATACACAAAAATTTAATATTAATTAGTAATGTTTTTATAATAATAAAAATTTAAAATCCTTTTTTTGTGTGGCATGATATTAATTGATATTATTAGCCTTTACCTTTTACAAAGCCCTTTTTGTGCTATGCATGATATTAATTGATATTATTACCCTTTACTTTTTACATATGAGCTCTACCAATTGGGATAACATGTTTTTTAAGGAGTCAAATTTTAACATGTTTTTTGAGAAATCAAACTTGTTGGTCACCTATCTGGTGATCTTCTCAAATCTACTTGACGGGTATTAGTTTAATTAGGAATATTTGAGCATAATGTAGATAGGGTCTTTGGGTTTTAGACATGGTGGATGGAAGAAAATTTCACCTTAAGTCTTATAGGAATATTTAAACATATATAGCTAATAAAAACACCTCAAACCACTATACATGGATTTGTGAGGGTATTCTTAGCCTATGAGTGTAGGTACCAATACTACTATCAAATTTTGGTAAGCACAAATGATAATATGAGCATGAGGGGTTCACTCAATGAACTTGTTCCATAGCATGACAGTTTGTAGAATATTAAAGAATGTCCTTAATTTCACTACATATTGGAAAATACCTCTTAAAATTCTATTGTTGAACCTCACTCCCAATATACCTTTCCAATTAAGAAAACCTCTAGTTTCATTAGATATTCAAGGTATCCATTTTTATCAACCCATTTTTAACACCCCCTTTATATATCATATTATCAAGTTGTAGGGAGCTTGCATGAAGTTGGTTCCCCTTTTTAGTGCCACTTTAGAAATAGAAAACACATATCCGATGTGTAAATCTATAACACATATGTGTTATTGTGGCTAGGTTCAGAAAAACCGAGCCCAAAAAGGAGGCTAAGCTTAGTTAGAAAATATTGCATGTGCGATATATCGCAGTTGCAATTTGTAAAACAAAAAAATAAAAATAAAATAGAGGCCCACGACCTCAATTTTTTTTCCACAGTGAAGGATGCGATATCAGGACCATGAAAAACTATACCAAAAATTTGAGTTTGAGACTTTGGAGGGTAATTTGAAAGGGCCAATTCAGAACTTGGATCCAATGGAAGGTAACTACTCATTTCCTTCAAAATTGATTTCAATTTTTGTTTGTGTTTGTTAATTTTATAGTTTTTGTTATTTTTAATACAAATTAATAAAAAAATTGAATTAAATCAAGCAATGAAATATTAAAACAATTTTGATTTTGTTGTTTTAATCTTAACATAGAGCAGAAATGTTGAAGATAATGTGAAAAATGGGCCTAGTAATTACCAAGAACCAAACCCAAACAAAAACCCAAATATGGACACAAACCCAAACACGAAGGGGGAACACGACCGGAATTCAGAGATTCTAGCTCATTTGGGTACATTCAGGTGCCTTAGCTCATTGTTTAGAGGGGTGGGGGGGGAATTTGAGACAATCATTAGTTGAGGCATTGGATACCATAACAAACACAATTGCCAATGCCCAGGGAGAACTGTACAATATTAGCTTGTACAGAGAATCCATGAGACAATACTATTCTGATGGTTTGAGCTATAAAGACGTAAAAAAACTAAAGATAACCAAAGACCAATTGTTTTCATTATTTTGGAACCCTAGAACCGGATTTATTCTACCCACCAATCGAGCACATATTTCGATAGACTGGTACATGGATGGATGGATGGATTGCTGGTACATGGTCTTCGATGAAGACCCTCATAGGAATAGTGACATCTCATTCTATTTCCTCATAAAGTTGTATGCCGAATTTATCTTGTGGAAACAAGTGAACTATTTTGATATTTTAGAGTTCCATGGTGTGGGTCATAGGATGGCCCAAGATAGGGAAGGGGCTATGACTGATCCTAACTGTGTGCCACACCCTCCACACACACCGAAACCCCCTTGTGTATATCCTCTTGCAGGTACCATGATTCATGATACACAGGAGGCCGTATTCGACTTGGTAGATACAATGCTTCAACATGGGACTGTTGTCCAAGGCAATGCAGGCCAAGGAGTTAGCACTTCTGAGCTTGGCACATCGCACACACATGATCCACTTACTAGGTATCTAGACCATAGTAGAGATACATATCGCACTTGAGATGCAGAGGGTTCAGAGTGTCATGTTATTCCACACCCTTGCACATGGTATGGAGGCATATGCTATGGTCCTTCTTCAGAGTGAGTCAGGATGATGGATTATTTCGATTTGTAAGTAAAACTTTTTCTTTTCATATTATATTTTGTTTTATATCACAATTTTCAATTGTTTCATAATTTATTTATACTTAATTATCTAACAAATTATGTGAACAAATATACAGTTGATGTCCCATGACACCCCAGATTCACATAGTCCGATGATTGATGTTGATAACATTGATGCATCGGTCAATGTTGCATATGGTTTTGGTGCTTCACCATTAGTTGTAAGAACTTTACTTTTTAATTTTTCATCATTATTTACATATTTTAAGCAGAGATTGCAACATTCAATATGTCCTAATCTAGATACAATATGTTTTATGCAGGGTGGGTAGGATGATTTTGTGGAATCCCAAGCAAGTCCCTTGCATGTAGAGGAAGATTCCTAGACACAAGTATTATTTTAATTATGCCTTTAATTATTCTCTTAAGCATTCAACATGTATGATTTTAATTATTCAAAATTTTCTAATTGTATCTTTATTTTTTGTTAGGTAGCATGATATCTTTTCCAGCCGAATGACCGTTTTGATTGGTGACCCGCCTCTCCTGCCCTCCAAGGTAGATGTATATTTCACTTTCTTTGAAAACATCATTTTTCATCCATGTAGTATATGTTCAGTTTTATTTGTATTTGCTGACATTGACATATGTTACTTTATGTAGGCATCTAGTGAGCAAGTGGTGTTTGAAGAGCACCAAATCTAGGTTTTTAGTGACCCACCTCCCCCCCTGAGGTACATGTATGTTTCTCTTTCTTTGAAAACACCGCACTCTGTCCATGTAGTATATTATGTCTTGTTTTCTTTTTATTATCTGATATTGACATATGTTACTTTATGCATGCTGCTAGTGAGGTAGTGGTGCTTGAAGAGAACCAAATCGTTGTTTTTGGTGACCCACCTCTTATCCCCCGTGAGATACCTTTATGTCTCGCTTCCTTTTAATTATGCTTTTAATGTTTCAACATGTACTTTTTTAATTATTTGAAAATTTATAATTGTATCTTTATCCTTTTGTACGTAGGAACGTAATTTTGATTATGGTGTCCACCAAGCGACCTTCTTTTCTAGTGCATACATAAATCCTTTTATCCCATTGCCAGTTGTTCCATCCACTAGTTACACACCTCTTCACGACCCATAGGTATATTTTTTTATTGCTTATATTTCTTGTATTGATTTTTGTAGATGAAATTATATTTTTCCTTGTTTCCCTTATTGATATGCTGACATTGACATATATATTATTTTATGTAGCTTAATAGTGAGAGAGTGGTGCTTGAAGAGCACCCAATTGGGGTCATCACTCACCCACCTCTCCCTCCCCCCCAAGCTACATGTATGTCTCACTTTCTTCAAAAACGTCATTGTCCCTCCATGTAGTATAGTTTTATTTGTACATGCAAGTATGTTTTTCGTGCACCCATTGATTTGTTGACATTGACATATATATATATATATATATATATATATATATATATATATGCAGCTTGATAGTGAGCAAGTGGTGCTTGAATAGCACCCAATCGGGGTCACTGCTAGTGAGGCACCATCACTTACACCATGACCCATGATAACTTACTCCCATACAGTAAGTAAAAATGTTATATTGGTTTGGAATTTGAACAAATGTACATAGAATTTTTATAGGTTGGTAAACTAACTTACAATTTTTTGTTTGTCTGCAGTCTCCGTAAATGAGATCTGTCCCTCTTGTTCAACATTGGGTATCACCACTGAGTAGCTGGAAAATAAATATAGACTTATCACAAGACATTGGCAGTGGCAGTGAAAGGGGGGGTAAATAGGATTAATTTATATGGGGGATACATACATGTAATGTTTTTTTTTGTATACACACAGATGTACAGTTTAATCCACTATTTTTTATTATGGCCATGTGGCATGCCAATTTTAAAACATTATTTGTATGTATATAATATAAATCAAGGTTCAAATTTATATATATGGTTGACTTGATTTTGGAACATGATATTTATTATATGCCTTTGAGATATGTTTACCTATGTCTTTCATTAACTATGTGTTTAATTCAAATGATAATGTGTGGTTCACCTATGTGATATTATGATATTATAGACCTTATCATGACATATCCTACTAACTATTTGAATATTTCCAATACTTCAAGGAAGAATTTATGACTCATCCAACTAAGATCAAGTAACCATTAAGTAATCGATGGGAGATAATCACTATACACCACATCATAAGTTGTTCATGACATGCTACAAAGATAATACAAACTTCATACAAGGCCAAGGAAAATGAATTGTATCTATGAAATTCAGAAAGATATATATAACTTTCTAAATTCCATACACTAACATCATAACACTAATATCATAACATCATAGCCATACCATTAACATCATAACATCATACATGTGTTCCTACTTCTAAATCATGCATGCATCTGAACTTCCACTTGTGATCTATGTTCAACCCTATTCATTTTGTTTCATGTATGTGCATAGCCTAGGTATATGGCCTTTTGGTTTCTTCTTAAATGATACTAACTAATCTAATGATATAAACGTAAAGATTTCATGAAACCCTAGTTATATCATAACCATACCATAAACTACCTATATTCCATACACTAACATCATAACATTGTAGACATGTATCACTAACATCATAACATCATACCATACCATACCATACCATACTAACATCATAACATACCATTTATTTACTGTTGCTTTTTAAACAAAATCTGAAGTTTCTTAAAATGTTTATTGCTTATTATGAAGGTGCATTGATTGCACATAAAGGGTAAATCATAATTCCATCGAATATCATACATCGGTGCTTGAAACTTGCTACAAAACATATACAAGTCTGAACTCTATATTGATGATTTCAATTGACAATGGGATTAAATTTTTCACATAGGTATCTTAATTTTTCCCTATTCATTTTGTTTCATGTATGTGCATAGCCTAGGCCCTAGGTATATGGTCATGAAACCCTAGTTCCATCTCATAAATTCTCAACCCTAGTTATATCATGCAATTTGTATTTCTTTAAACCCTAGTTGGTTTTCAATTTGTACGTGTACATGTGTTTCTAGTTCCATCTCAACAATAGTAAAGAGGTCGTAAAACCCTAGTTCCATCTCATAACTTGTAATTAGGTCATAAAACCAATCTAATGATATAAACCTAAAGAGGTAATATAAAACTTAGTTTGTTTTGCTTGTTATTCATGTACATGTGTTTCTACTTCTAAGTCATGCATGCATGTGAACTTCCACTTGTGATCCATGTTTAACCCTATTCACTTTGTCATAAAACCCCGGCTCCACCTCATAACTTCTCAACCCTAGTTGTAGCATGCAATTTTTAGTTCATAAAACCCTAGTTGGTTTTCAATTTGTACATGTACATGTGTTTCTAGTTCCATCTCATAACTTCTAAAGAGGTCATAAAACTCAAGTTCCATCTCATAACTTGTAAATAGGTCATAAAACCAATCTAATGATACAAAAACCTAGTTGCGTGCATATCCTAGGTATACGGTCATAAAACCCTAGTTCCATCTCATAACTTCTAACCCCTAGTTATAACATGTAATTTGTAGTTCATGAAACCCTAGTTGGTTTTCAATTTGTACATGTACATGTGTTTCTAGTTCCATCTCATAAATTGTAAAGAGGTCATAAAAACCTAGTTCCATCTCATAAATTGTAAAGAGGTCATAAAAACCTAGTTCCATCTCATAACTTGTAATTAGGTCATAAAACCAATCTAATTATATAAACCTAAAGAGGTCATATAAACCTTAGTTGGTTTTTCTTGTTATTCATGTACATGTGTTTCTACTTTTAAGTCATCCATGCATGTGAACTTCCACTTTTGATCCATGTTCAACCTTATTCATTTTGTCATAGAACCCTACTTCCATCTCATAACTTCTCAACCCTAGTTATAGCATGCAATTTTTAGTTCATGAAACCCTACTTGGTTTTAAATTTGTACATGTACATGTGTTTCTAGTTCCATCTCATAACTTATAAAGAGGTCATAAAACCCAACTTCCATATCATAACTTGTAAATAGGTCACAAAACCAATATAATGATATAAAACCCTAGTTATGTGCATAGCCTAGGTATATGGTCATAAAACCCTAGTTCCATCCCATAACTTCTCAACCCTAGTTATAGCATCCAATTTGTAGTTGATGAAATCCTCGTTAGTTTTCAATTTGCACATGTACATGTGTTTCTAGTTCCATTTCATAAATTGTAAAGAGGTCATAAAACTCTAGTTCCATCTCATAACTTGTAATTAGGTCATCAAACCAATATAATGATCTAAACCTAAATAGGTCATATAAACCCTAGTTGGTTTTGCTTGTTATTCATGTACATGTGTTTCTACCTCTAAGCCATGCATGCATGTTAACTTCCACTTGTGATCGATGTTCAACCTTATTCATTTTGTCTCATGTATGTACATAGCCTAGGTATATGACCTTTTTGTTTCTACTTAAATTTTACTAACCAATCTAATTTGATCTTCAAAACTAAAGGGGTCATAAAACCCTAGTTCCATCTCATAACTTCTCAACCCTAGTTATAACATACGATTTGTAGTTCATGAAACCCTAGTTGGTTTTCAATTTGTACATGCACATGTGTTTCTAATTCCATATCATAACTTTTAAATAGGTCATAAAACCCCAATTCAATTTCATAACTTGTAAATAGGTCATAAAACCAATATAATGATATAAACCTAAATAGGTCATATAAACCTTAGTTGGCTTTGCTTGTTATTCATGTACATGTGTTTCTACTTCTAAGTCATGCATGCATGCAAACTTCCACTTGTGATCCATATTCAACCCTAATAATTTTGTTTCATGTATGTGCATAGCCTAGGTGTATGGCCTTTTGGTTTCTACTTAAATGATACTAACCAATCTAATTTGAGCTTCAAACCTAAAGAGGTCATAAAACCCTAGTTTGTATTTTTGTGTCTCAATTTGTGAACCCTATTTTTATTATCTGGGTTGTTGGCTTATACTTTAGTACAATAAGAATATATTCTATGATATCTAGGATGATATGGGAACCCTACCAACAAAGGCACGGTCGAGGGTTTTGTAGTGTTGACCCACCAATGCAAGAGTTTCATTGAAGGAAATTGAGAAAAACTCTAGTTTACGAAGTCAATGCACAATGAACTCACTGGGCCATGAAAACATGAGAGAGAGGACCATTGAGAGGCAATCACATGCTAGAATACCAATGGATTCAACGGTTGCATGAAAATTTCATTGAGGGACACTTGGTGACTTTCAGCCCGGGAGCAAAAAAAAAATGGAGTAGAAAAATTGCATGTCATTGGCTCCTAAAATTCTATGTGGGAAAGGACGATATGGGAACCCTACCAACACAGACATGGTCAATATTTTTCATGCATTGACCCACCGATGCTAGATTTGCATTGATGGAAATTGAGAAAAACCCTAGTTTACGAAATCAAAGCACAATGAAGTCACCCGGCCTTGAAAACATGGGGGAGAGAGGCACCTAAGGGTAATCGCATGCTAGGAGACCAACACATTCAATAGTTCATCAATTTGAACTCCGATTTTAGAGTTATGTTGAGTTGAAAGTCGCATGAAAATGTCATTTAGGGACATTTGGTGACTTTCGGTCCGAGAGAGAAAAACCAAATGGAGCAGCAAAATTGCATAAGTATGTTGGCTCCTACAAGTCTATATGGGAAATACCAATATGGGAACCCTACAAACATAGGAACAGTCAAGTTTTTTGCATAGTTTACCCACCAATGCTAGAGTTGCAAGGGTTAACCTAGCAATGTAATTAATGTAAATTAATATTAAAACATCAAAAAAGTAAATTGCAACAACTCGAGAGCATGTTATTTTCCAATTTCTATTTGTTAGTGTCTAAATACATCGGGCTGTTCTTGCCGCCTCCAATGTTCCATAGATGGTGTTTGTATCCTAGGCACACAAAATTCTAAACATTAGTACTCTTATAAGAAAATAAAGAGAACCCAACGAAAATGTGCAAACATGATTTATAGATAGCTCACTTGAGGTTTTACGATCATGTTTATAGTGTCCAGTATCCTCTGAATAATATTATGTTTGTGAATGGTATTCATCAATAACAGGTTTATTACATTGGGAATAAACTAAGGCTAAATAATTGAAATTGTGCTTAAGCATGCAACTTAAATTTTAAATAACACACCTGAAAATATAGCCACACTAGACAATCTTGTAACACCGAACATTGCACTCAGTTGAGTAGGCCATCTGGATAATCTTTGCTGTCGATGTTGTCCATCAATATTTTGTGCTCTATGTGAGGTAGCAAGTATCGTACATGTGACCTATTTTCATTAGAAAGTGTGTGTAGATTGATTTTTATACCAACTACAAGGTTGGTGAAGTGCTATACAATAGCTCCTAGTCTATAATCATGATATACATACCCACCCTTCTTTTTCGATTATGTTGCTAGTGTTAAGTACTCCCCTTTTATAACCATCGAGCCAATTGGGAATTCAACATTTTCATCATCTGTAACAGGTTTGAGAATGGTTTGTTTCCCCTCTAAGTAGTGTGCCAACCAATAGTCAGAACCCCAATCATTATTTTTTGGGGAAACCACTACATATACCTCACCCATGAAAGGAAATAGGCTGAGTTAACAATTCATTTTTTAAATAAGATCTTGCATTTCTAATTTCTACATAAATTAAATTCTACTTAGGTCGAGTTAACAATACATAAATTAACTTTATAATTTAGGTACTACTAATTTACTTTTTTGTACCTGCGTGTATGAGATCCGATATGTGATCATAGTCTACAGAAATATGTGTCTGATCATCTTCCAAATGGTCTATTTCATTAACCTCCTTGAAATCAGTTCCAAGTGTCACTCGATCCCATGTATCAACTGTATCTCTATACTCACAATCATCCCATTCATCGATGATACAAGAACTACAAAAGCAAGACTTCCATCTTATCCAAATTTGTCGTATCAAGTTGTCCAAGCTTCTAATTGAATGAAACTATTGAGTTCCATGCACTATGTTCACCCGATATTTTTGGGATCGATCCACATTTGTCACCTCCCAGAATATTCTCTACAGCAAGTGTTTCCTTGTTTCTTGTTCTCCCATGACAGATGCACACCATTACCTACAAATGTAGCATCTCGAAGGAGAGCACCTGTAAACTTCATCTCTTCCCTTTGAAGGGAATTTTTTATGCATGCACCAACACCATCATGCTCTCCTTTTCCATGACCAGTTTCAAAGTAGTTCCATATATGTGGAACCTTGTATTTTATGTACAACAAACACAACCATTGAAATACATGTGAATTCTTGAGTTGTCCAGCAAAACCATCTGACCAAATAAAATGACAATAAAATGGTATATCCATATCTATCACATGATCATAGAATATTTTAAAGAAATGTAGCATGTAATGGATTTCAAGGGTCTGGTCATCACTTATGTAGAAGTGACTTTCTTTCAGTATCACACATTTCTCTTCATTGCTATCTGGCCCATGTTGATACATGATATGGACCATCATGCTCACCTTCTATAAGTGATAGTATTGACTTTGTATTTCATTTTCTGGTTGTAGGGTGTAATTTTCCCCAAATTCAACCACTAATAGTATTTTTCCAAGAGGAAAGGTGTCCCGACATATTCTGAATTGCTCATCTTGCCACCATGCCATATCGACATGTTGAATGTACTATTGGCTCTTTCCATGAAACTCTAAAATAAAATTACATAATTTCACCTGGTGTAAAAACATAAAAAGATGTACATGAATTCACCAACTTAATGTACATGAAGTTACCAATTTAATCTTCCTGCTTTCTTTCCCATCATGTAGCTGATATGTCTCATACTGATAGTCATGCTTCTCGACAATGGCATTGTGGAATTCTTGATATTCACTCTCATGGATGCAATCAGACCATAAAAATAGCCCTCCACAATTGTTGCAAGAACCCTCTGCACATTGTTTTAAATAATGTGTCTTCCCATCTTACCTCAGGAAAATCATGCTATGGATGAAATCTCTTAATGACATTGACGGTACTGTACCTGAGCATTCTTGCACATGGTTAGGATGAAAAAAAAGACATATATGTGCAAATGTATGATAATATATATAATACTCTATGTAGTATCTACAATAACAAGTGTTCCAGATGGTATTGATTCTAACATACCCAGGCTTGCATTTTTCAAAAGATATTTGACTGAGCCTTAGCCCTACATGGGAAACTTTAAACATCTCAAACAATTGAGTTTGTTTCATGTCAAGATAATATTTAACATGAGATTTATTGTTCATAGAACCCCTATAGTGTTTTAACACATCCTTTGTGTTAGAAGAAGGCCTAGTGTTATCGTGCCAAAACGTGTGCACTAGTCCCTTCACTACTTCAAATAACTCCATGTATTTGTGGGGAAAACTACCACTAAATTCCCATAATGTTTCCATTTGTCCCTATACATCAAGGTTGTCTCTTCTTACTGAATATTTTTTAAGTGTATTTGGATGTAAAGGCACAATTTCTGATGTGCATTTAAGTAAATGGCATTTTCTTGTGGATCTACATACAATTGATTCATACAATACATGGCAAGCCACATTACAGTCCTGTGAATGAGTTTTTCTACCAATCGATGTGAATGCAGTAGGAAGATATTTAACAATTTGATTACTTGATTTGATATTCTTCAATGTTCTTATGCCTAACATTCTTCTAATAGTTTCCATATTTCTAGATTTAAGCAATGCTAAAAACAATTGGAATTTACCGGCATCGGATTAGTTATCAAAATATTGTTTCATTATTTGAGAACAATGACGAAGGATAGTGTGTTTATCCACCTTACCTTCCATGGAATTCAATTCTCTGTCATCCACTTGTATGCATTTAGGAGTTCTCTTTCGTTTTCATGCAATATTTCTTGTTGTTTGAAATGATGGAGTGACATTTACATCCACTACAGGCTGAAAAAATCGATTAGGAGATTGAACCAAGTGGCATGGTTGTTGTGGAGTCCCATTTGAATCATGAGTAACATAATTATTGAACTCTTCACAATATTTATAATGGACTAAGAATATCATCTCTCCTATAACCAGCTTCCTTTAATGTTGCATTATCTTCCTCAGCCTCTACGTCAGGTATCTGTTAACAAGGAATAGGAATTATTTTCTCATCCAATGAATGCCAATGATTTTTTGAATCTTCCCTCTTCTTTTCTTTTTTATTTTCAGCTTCTTTTGATGTAAGCACCTTCCTCGCTAACTTTCGACCTCTATTATGTACATTCCCCATTGAAATCCACCCAAACTTGTATAAAACCTAAGGTGTAAGAAATGATTAAATTGCAGGTTGAACAGTTCTATGTGCACGCATTCAGAAGAATTCTATCTTTTTCTGCAGTAAACCTGGCCCACAACATGCAACCCAACATTTTTTATATAATACATATCGCATATGTGATATAATGCATGTCTGTTTTATCACATATGTGTTATATCACATATGTGATATGGATACACTGATTTTTACTTAATGGGTATTTTGTATTACGTTATCGCTAAATCACATATGCGATTTAGTGCATATCAAATATTTTAACTTGATAAGCTTATAATGAAACAAATACCAATGGTTAGGACCTCCAGACTTATCCTTGGACCATGGTAGTGTCTTCAGAACTATCTCTTGTCTGGAAATATTCATAATAGTTCCTATATTGCCATGGTCAACGCCTCAAGAACAATATTCAATGCATAAAATAGTCTAGTGGCACATATATCCCATATTAATGATAAATATCCTGTTTAAAGGGAATGTGTAGTTCTTTAATACTTGTTTATGTTACACTATTGTCCCATTACCATGGTTAAGATCCTGAGATTTGGATCCTTAGTGCATAAAACCTCGTAATGACACCGATATCCCACTAAAGGCCAAATATTCCATCTATAAGGCATGTTTGTTAATTTAGGGACTTATTGTATTCTCTTCCATGACTATAGTCAATTTCTAGAGACCCATCCATCCCATCCAAAAACCTATAATGGCCCTTTTATCCCATTATAATACCATTTAGACTCCCAATATTCCATCCAGACGGTCTTTGGGGTGGCTCATGGCCCAACATTATATTGGTTAAGAGGGGGGGGGGAATTCAAAGGAGGGAGAGGAAGGTGTAGAGGGAACCATGGGAGGGAGGGATGGGTAGGGAAAATATATGGGGGGGATGAAGGGAGGAGAAATATAAGCGGAAGGGAGGGATGGGTAGGGGAGAGATACTAGGGGGGGCTGCAAGGAGGATAAATATAAAGGGAAGGTACCGGTGGGAGGGGAATAAATATAAGTGGGATGGAGGGACGTAGGGTCTTAGACATTTTCAAGGGATGAAACCTCTACTTTAGGACCTAAATGAAGCTTTTAGGCATCTAGGACCGCCAATAACACCTTAAACCACCACATGTTACCTCTTGATGCCATTCTTAGCTTTATGTGTGGGAATTGACGCCATTAGGTTGTTTTAATCACTAATTATGGGTTTAGAGACCCTTGACATGGTTGATTGATCAAGAAACCTAGGTTTCATACACTAAAGGAAGCTTCTATGGATCCAGAGGAAAGAATAATGTATCAAGCCACCACACATGACCTCTCTAGGGGTTGTTTGGCCTTAGATTAGGGATATGCAAGAAATTGGGATTTTTTTTATAGTAGTTATGGGTCTCGGGGCCATATGCATGGTCATGGGAGGAAACCCGAGCCTTGGGCCCTAAATGAATCCCTTAGTCATTGAATGTCAATAAGGACGCTTGAAACTACCATGGAGGACCTATTGATGGTATCCCTACCCAGAAAATGGGGATAATCATGCCATCAAGAGGATTTAAATAGTAGGCATGGTTCTCAAGGCCTTAGACATGGTTGATGAAGTAAAACCAATCCTTAGTCTATAAAGGAATATTATATCCATCCAAGGCCTAAAATGATACCTCAAATCAACTCACATGACTTACAAGCACTAGCTATGGGTCGTGTGCCCTTAGACATTGTTGGGGGAGTAAACATTGGGATTGGACTCTAAAAAATTCTTCTAGGAATCCATGACCATGAAAACACCTCAAATGACCAGCCATGACCTCTTGAAGTTACCCTTTCCTTCAAGTGGTGACATGGATGACGTTAGAAGGTTTTGGATAGTAGATATGAATCCATGGGTCTTGGACATTGTTAAGGCAGGAAACCTAGGCTTTGTACCATAAAGAAAACTTCTTAGAATAATAATAATAATAATAATAATAATAATTCATGAAAAAATCTGAATAAACTGTGTTGCACTAGGCCCATATGTCCTTTATATGTCTGCAATATTTTATCAAAGATTGACATCATTTACCTCATATATTGCTGCACCCACACAAACATATATGTTATGATGTGCTGAAAATTTCAAAACTCAATTTCATGGAAACTAATTTAATAATCATTTACACACATTTTTTTCTCCATAAATTTTATATATTATGAAAGCTTATTCAATTACCTATCTTTTGTCTTTTCACTTCATCTTCAAATATGTTAAGTACCCCTAATTCTAACCTAAAGTCAGAGCTTCTAGGTTTATTCAGTATTATGTGGCATCTAAAGGGTCTTTGAAGGAGTCCATGGTTGTGCATCATCCCTGTAACAAATAAGAGCCTTAATGTGTCTTAGTATAAGAAAATAAAATTTTAAATAAAATAATAGTATACTTCTAATAATGATCCCATTGATTGTAGGTGCGACTGATAAATTTGTAGCATTTGATAGTGGAAGACTCAACAAAATAGTAATAGGGAAGGAAATTTTGGTAAAAGGAACCCAATCAAGAGATCAATGTAACAAAGAATGTAAAAGACCGATAGTCCATTAATTAGTGCAATGCTTAGAAAATAAGATAATTTGTATATGTTTCACACCATAGCTTTCCAATCAACCAATTTAATATCATGTAGATACAAATATAGCAAAAGAGAGCTCATGTTTTCTCATAATCTTAATAATTAAACTTTATGAAAATGTAAAATTGAAACCGTTTCATGGATGGACTTCCATACATTTCATTTTATTTTATTTATTGAGACAAGATGTGAACACACACTTATTTTCACTAAGAACAAATTACAACAGATAAATAGTATTGATTCATCGAAAAAATGTATTATATTTTTTGTAAACAAGTTTAAAAACCGTGAAACAATCCATTGACAAAAATTTAACTCCTAATGAAATATTTATTATCCATGTGCTAACTTTCCTCTATTTTAATTGACCATCTTGTATACAATCACATTCTAAATTTAACTTTGCTTAACATTACATAAAACTCTATTCAAGATAAATATTAAATAATTTAAAAACAATATCATAAAACAAATATAAAAAACATTCTATTTTACACACACACACATTAAAAAAAATAGTAATTGAGGCTCCATTTGATTCCTGTAAGTCATGCTAGGGAATCGTTGCTATTAGTAGTATGAGTCAAAACCTTTCATAGTTCATGCATTTTCTTTAGGAATAGGTCGTTGAGCGGAATCAATGAAGAATTCGATAAGGAAAAACCTTGAGTGAGATATACGAGGAATTGGTGGGATGGAAGATCTTTGTGAGAGGCATCCAAATATATGAAGAAGAAGCTATATATATGAATCCATTCCAAAATTTGAATGTTATTCCTCATCCCACACAAATAAAATAACCCTCAATATTTATATTATTATGTCAAATTAGAAACCCCCCATGACCCCTTAATATGAGGCAATATAATTTGGAGGTTTTTCAGAGTATTCAAACCCCCAATATGAATAGACACGACATGATATTTCCTTGCTAGTGAAACCCATGTGGCTATGAGCCATTTAAATGGTTAAGGGAGGAAACCAAACCTTATGCACTAAACAATGCTTTTAGGGATTCAAGGATAGTATAGATGTAGACACCTCCAACCACAAGGAATGATTTCACAACAGGATCCTTGGTCTTAGAATAGGCATATGGGTGGAATTTGCAAGGTTTTAAGCACTAGGTATGAATCTTGGGGCCCTAGACATGGAGAAGGGAGGAAACTTAGACTTTAAATCCTAAAGAAACTATCTAGGAATCTATTTTCAAGAAATACACTTCAAATGACTTAAGAAGACCATTTCAGGATATCCTTGACATATGAATTGAGATACCGATTCCATTCGGAGGAATTTAGAAGTATACATCAGCCTTTATTCCTTTGACATGGTCAATGGAGGAAACTTAGTCCTTAGGCCCTAAAGAAACATTCTATACAATATGGGACCATATAAATGGATTGAATCACCACACATGACCTATTGAGGGAATATTTCAGCTCTTAGTGGGGATATTAATCACATTAGAAGGAATTGAATATTAGTTATGGGCCTCGGGATTATGAAAATGGTCTAAAATTATAATATTTTCTTTACACCCTAAAAAAGACTTTTAGGCATAGAGGGCCAAGAACAACACCTCAACCCACCACAAATGACCTTTGAAATATACCCTTTACCTAATTGTGAGTTGTTGATGACATTAAGAATTTGTTCAACATTATGTATGGGTCTTGGAGCTCAGAGCAACGATGGGAAGAAAACCTAAAAATTAGGCCATAAAGGAAGCTTCTCATTATCTAATGCTTAGAGAAACAACTCAAGATAGAACATAAAACATCTCAAGGGTATCGTTCTATTTTGAGTGGGGCTAAGGGAGCCATTAGAATATTTTGAGCAGTATGTATCTATTTCAAGGAATTTGACATGGTTTCGGGAAGAAATTTGGGGATATGAGTCCAAATAGATATTATAGGTACACATGACCATCAACAATACCTCAAACCACCGCCTAAGATCTTTGAAGGTTATCATTTCCTTCAAGTGGGGATACAAGTTCCATTAGAACATTTTGGATTCTAAGTATGAGTCTCTATGAATTAAACATGGTTGAGGAAGGAAAGCTAGGCCTTATCCCTTAAAGTGAATTTATATGAATTAAGGGTAAATAAAAATTCCTTGATCAACTACAGATCGACCTGTTGAGCATATACGTGGCCTAAGTATGTGTCTCGAGGCCTTAGCCATGGTTTCTAGATAGTTCCTGAACCTAATCCATTAAATGCATATTAATGGAATATATTCTTAAGAATGATTCCTTAAGATAAAACACATGACCTCTGAATGGGTTTTTTAACATCAAAATGGTGAGGTAGAAACCATTATAATTTTTTGTGCACACGCTATTGTTCACTAGGCCTTGAACATGGTGAATGGTGGAAACCTAGGCCTTAGTACCTAAAGGAATATTTGTGCTTCCAATTATAATAAAAATTCTTTGAACAAACAGAAATGGCATCTCAAGGGGATCCTTCACCTTCAATAGAGAATATTGGAACCATTATGTTATTATGAGAACTATATGTAAGTATTGAATACTAAACCAATATAGAGTGCGAAACATTAGCCTTAGTCCTAAAATGTAGCCCTTGAAACTCAAGGGCCATGAAAAACCCATTAACCTACCACGCATGGACTCTATATAGGATGTTTGACCTATAAGTTTCAATATGTCAAGAATTAAAATGTTTTTAGCACCAAAGATGGGACATGGGACCATATACATGGATAAGAGAGGAACCTAATGCTTAGTATCTAATAAAAACTTTTAGGTTTCCTACTTCAAGAACAAAAACTTGAACCATCGCACTCAATCTCTAAGAGTATCGTTTTCCTCCAAGTTGGGATATGAGTAGGTAGGTCCCAAAACATAACATTGAAACATCACACATGATCTCATGAGGGTATCTATTTACACCAAGTGGAGATATGTGCACCATTAGGATTTTTTTAGCACTAGGTTTAGGTGTTGAGTTATTAAGCATGATTGGTGTAGGAATATCATGCATTGGTATATATAGGAAAATTTTAGGCCTAAAGATCTAACAATACTATCTCCAACCACCAAATCTAACCTCTTGAGGGGATATTTTTCCTTATATTCAGAATATGGGAACTAATAATATGTTTTTGATCATTAGTTATGGGTGTTGGGGCCCTAGACATGGTTAAGGAATGGAAACGAGGCCTTGGGATCTAAATAAAGATTCTAGGTATCTATATACAAGAATGACACATTGAACAACTACAATAGACCGTTCCATAGTATATTTGGCCTCTAAGTGGGTATTTTGTGGCGTGGAGAAAATTTTAAGACTAATTATAAATGTCAAACCTTATATATGGTTTGGGACAAAATAGTGGTACTTAGGTCCTAAAGGAAATTTTAGGCATCTTTGGCTAAGAACAATGCTTACAAGCACCACATGTGACCTCCTAAAATCATATTATCCATTTAAGTATATTAGTGCCATTATAATTTTTTGAGAACTTGGCATGTTTCCTGGGTTCCCTAGACATGATTGAGGGAGAAAACTTGGGCCTTAATCCCTAAAAATAGCCTTTTAAGAATCCATTGCCAAGAAGAAAAACTTGAACAAACACACACGTATTCTTGAGAGTGTGTTTATTGTTTGACTAGGGATATATATTTCATTAGAGAGTTTTGAATAGTATTAATGGGTGTTATAATTATCAAACCCATAGTTACCCATATTTGACATTAGTTAATCAATTTTGACTTATTCCTAGATTCCTAGATTCCTTACTATACTAGTTGGCATCCACTTGCACCCAAAAGGAAACAAATGAAAAAAAATGGCTTAAGGAGTGCTTTATAAACATCATGGAATTTCATTTTGGTAACTCTACCGTAATTCCAGAATAGTAAAAGTGCAGTTCTTCTTTTTCTGAAAGTTGCCTTACTTTTCAACAGTTTTAAGGCAAAAGGGAAAAGCTAGTCTAGGCGTAATTGTCTTTTTTTTTCCCTTAACCATCCTGCTTCTTTTTCTCTATCCAAAAGCATGCATATGAACTCTTTCCATCACTTCATCCAATTGGTGAGCATATTGATAGATTAGGAAAGTGATTTATGCACCTATGGAGGATTTTGACTAGTTTAGAAAGCCTGCTTTTTGTCCAATTTGAATAACATCCTTATGATTTCGAATATATTATGTAATTATATATTTAAAAATACTATTACTTGATTAGGTTGGCTAATGTACACTTATTCAATACATGATTGTTTTATGCTCCAATTTTAGTCTCCTTTTTGTGGATTGTTGCATGTTTGATTAACAATTTTGTGAGTGTAATTGTTTTACTGCTTGGGTTCAATTTCCACAAGGGGTATTGAGTATCTATACATAATTAAGGAAGGATTCACATTCCTTATTCCTGAAATCAATATTTGAGGTATCCAGAGCCATGAAGAATATTTTAAAGAAACATGCATCATTGGCCTATGATATCCTTGGCCTCAAAGATAGGATGCCATCACCTTTAGAAGGTGTTGAGAATTAGATATGAGTTTAGGGATGTAGAAATCCAATCCAATACATATCCCCTAAAGGAAGCTCTAATAATGCAAGGATAATAATAATGTCTCAATTATAATACCTTCAAATGGTATGTTTTCTCTCAAATTGAGATATGTGTTCCATTATGAGTTTTTAGCACTAGGTATGGGTACTAGGGCCTTGGACTTGGATATAGGGTAAGGATTTCAAAGTCATGAAAATTTCCTCAATGCCCCTTAATTCCTTGGAAATGGTTAGTGGAGGAGACCTAAACCTTAGTCTATAAAGTATTCCTATATACATCTAGAACTAAGCAGGTTTCCTCCACCGTCCACACATGCCCTATTGAGGGTGTCACAAGCCTATGATCCAGGATGTTGGTTCCATTAAGTGGTTTGAGAATTATGAAGGTGTCTTAGAGAATTTAGAATGGAATTCTAGGGATGAATGCCATAGATTTATCTTTAAATAAAATATTGAGGTATCTAGAGCCATCTATAATGTCTCAAATAGACACACATGAATTTACATGGGTATCCATGGTGATATGTATCTAGGTCTTCTGGTCTTAGGCCCATTTACATGCTAATGGAGGAGACCTACAATTCACTCCCTACATAAATATTCTAACCATCCAAGGATAATAATTTTTCCTCCACAAACAATAGGTTGCCTCTAGAGGGTATCATTATCCTATGATCAATGATGTTTGTTCCATTTGGTGATTTTTAGAAATATATAGGTGTCCTAGGGAATTGGGAATGCATTTCCATGGAAAATACCATTCCTTTGTAACTAAAGAAACCATTGTTCCATCAAGGGATATTCATGTCATTAGGAATTTTTAAGCACTAATAATGGGACTAAATGTCTAGGGCATCTATAAGAAACCAAATTCTCATTCCCTAAAGGAAGGTTCTAGTCATCTATGTCCAAGAACAATGACCTTAAATACCACACATGACCTCTTGATGGATTCATTTGCATTTGAGTGGTGATATGGATTCCATTATCACTTTTTGAGCTCTAAGTATCTATATCAACTACTTTGACATGGTTGGAGAAGGAAACATGGGCCTTAATCCCTAAATGAATATCTTAGGAACCTAATCCATAGAATGACATATCAAACTAGCACATGTGGCCTCTATCTGGGTATATGTATGGAATTATGTGTTTTTTAATAGTCGGTATATTTCTTGGGTCCCTAGAGAATATTTAGGGATTAATACCATGTATAATATCATAAAGGAAGTTTTTAGGAATCTAATTCTTAAATTATGCATTGAATCAAAACTGTTGGGAACCAATAGAAAACTCTTAGACGTATCTTAGGAGGGAGGATATAGTTTTTGATGGTTGACTATTTTAGATTCCTTAGAAATTCCAAATAGTGTTTAAGGTTCTATGTAGTACATTAAATGGAAAATTCTATGTAGCATATTAAGTGGACAAGAGAGGAACCTAATATTGGGAACTAAAACTATCTTTTAGGCAGCTTACTTTAATAAAAAAAACTTAAACCGTTGCGCTTGATCTCTTGAGAGTATCATTTTCCTCCAAGAAGGGATATGGGTAGTAGGGTCAATAACATAACATTGAAATATCACACATGATCTCCTAAGGGCGTCCTTATGGGATTGTTTTGGGATGCTTTAAGGATTAGGAATAGGTCTTGGGGCCCTAAACATGGTTGAGGAAGGAATCCTAAAGTTTACATCGTAAAGGAACTATCTAGGCCTACATGGTGAAGAATAACACTTCAAATGAGAATATAGGACTTCTTGATGGGATAATTGACCTATGATTTGGGATACTAATTCCATTAGGTGGATTTGAGTAATAGACAAGTGTCTCAATGATTTTGACATTGTGAAGGAATGAATCTTAGGCCTTAGGCCTTAAAGGCACGTTTTAAACACCCAAGCCCATAACAAAATCTCAAATAACCACACATGGACTAATATCATAATAATTCATTTGTTAGAGGGAATCTTAATTATAGTAGGAAGCTTTAAACAATAGGTTTGGGTCTCAATATTACAAACATGGCCTATGACTTTTTTTTTGCATTAAACCCTAATGGAAACTTCTATGAATAGAGGGACAATGACAACACCTTAAACCACAACAAATGATGTTTGAAAGATACACGTCACCTCTTAGTAGGATATCAATTATAGTAAGAATTTGTTCAATAGTAGGTATAGGATATAGAGCTCAAAAAAATATTGGGAAAGGAACCCTAAAACTTAATCCATAAAGAAAGCTTGCAGGCATATATGGTTCATTGCAACAACTCAAGCTATAAGATAACCTCTTGAGGTTATCGTTGTCATCTAACTCGGCTTAAGGTAACCAATGGAACTTTTTTAGTAGTAGGTATGATTTTAAGGAATTTGGCATGGTTTGGGAAGGAAATGTGGGATATGAATCCTAAAATTTATTATAGGTACATTACATCAAACCACTACCCAAGGCCTCTCAAGGTTATCATTTCCTTTGAGTGGGGGTAAAAGTAACATCATAAGGTTTTCGATACTAGGTATGAATATCTAGTCCTTCAACATGGTTGAGGAAGGAAACATAGGCCTTATTCCCTAAAGGAAAATTCTATGCATCTAGGTTAAATAACAATTTTTTGATTCACCACACACGAACACATTTAGCATATCATTAGCCTCCAAATGGAAATATAAGTAATTTTATGGACTTCCATGGTTTAATAGTGTGTCTCAAGTCCATGGAAATCGTTGGTATCCAATTCTTAATCAATGTGCCTAAAATGAATATTAATGGAATCTAGTCCTAATAATTATGCCTTGGACAAAAACACATGACCTCTCAAGGGGATATCTGTCCTCAATTGGTGATGTGGACACCATTAAATGTTTTTGAGAACAAGGTACGGTTCATGGGGCCTTCGGTATGGTGGCAGAATACAACCTGGGCCATAGGCCCTAAAGGATTTTTTTTCTTCCAAGGCTAATAAAAATGCCCTAAACAAACACGTATCACCTCCCAATTGTTAGAAAAACATGATCGCATAACAATAATAATAAACAAGTTGCAAATATTAAACACATAAACACATTACAATAGAGACAGCAATATAACGTGGTCCACCCAAGATGGGATACGTCTACAAAGAAATTTCCAGTCCTTTATTATTATACCATCAAGGAAAATGAAGAGATACAACCTGCAACACACCTATTGCACTTCCTCTTCACTCTCTCGCAGTCTCTCTCACACAATCACATAGATCATTTTTAGAATTCTACAATACAATACATACTCGTATTACAATAATTTCCTTTTATAGGAGAATTAACATGGAAAAATACAATGGATCACCCAAGACCAGACCCACATGGGGAAACAATGCCCCCTTATTTCCATGTTGGGATGAGTGTATAGTAAAACTGAGGTACAAGGACAACTGGAAAATAACATCTCTAAATCGGGAAGATCAGGCTCCACAACTAACACCAATGGGATCATTTTCCTTCAAGTAGGAATATTAGCACAATTATTCTTTTTTTAGAACTATGTGTAGGTATTGAGGCCTAAACTAACGTCAATTGATGAAACATAATTATTATTTCTAAATGTATCCTTTGAATTTCAACGGATATTAATAAACCCTTGACCTACCACCTATGGCCTTTATACAGGATATTTGGCCTCTAAGTGGAGACATGGAACAATTCAAAGGTTTTATGCACCCAACATTGGTCATGAGGCCCTATAATTTCCAAAAGGGGGAATTAATACTTAGGATTTAAAGTAACCTACTATGTAGCCTACTTCAAGAAAAACAACTTGAACCACAACACTCCATTTCCTAAGAGTATCAATACCTTATGATTTGGGATATGGGTAGATAGGGCTAACAACATAACCTTGAGTAATCACATATGATCTCTTAAGGCTATCACTAGCCTCTAAGTGTATATATGGGCACCATTACAAGTTTTGGACTAGTAGACTTTATGTGTTGAGATCTTAACCATGGTTGATGTAGGAATCTTATACACTACAAAAAAGCACTGTGATTAGCATCTAATTTAGCTCCCTTTTTAGCATCCACTATCACTTTTAGTGTATCTTTCATCATTTTTAGACAAAGTGGATGATTTTCCATGGGGCGGTGCTTTTAATGGCATTGTTGCAACTACAAATTTTTCCCAAACTTAAAAAAAAAAATTGGACCCTCCTTTTGATTTTATCTTGCCTGGATTTGTTTTGGAATCCTGAACTATGTTGTCATTCCGCTACAACTTTGGATTTTGTGAGGATCAATTGAGGTAGACTACTTTCCTTCATTTCAAAAGTTCAGTGATTACCTTTTGTCCAGCTGATGCTTTTGGCTGTGGAGTTTAAAGTTTGGATTTGAAAATGAGGGCCTTTTGATTTAAAAATGATTCCTTTTATCGACATCGGTAGTCTAGTTATGTGTGAATCGGGGTGGTAGTTCTCTACGCAGCCATCGTTGTGGAGTGTAAGTAATGAATGTCCTGATGGACAATTCCTATTTTCGCCGATGCATTTTTATATGTTGTTTTTGGACTGTCGGCGATTTTATTTTATCACGCTTGGAGCATTAGCCTTCTATATCACTGCCATTTCGGAGGACAAATAGAGAATGACCCGATGGATAGTTTTCCTTTCGTCGATTCCATGGTTTTATTGGTTCAAACCTTTTTCTTTGCGATGATTTTTTGTTTTGTTTTTGCTATCGGAATGTTTTTGACAAATAGTCGGAGTTCTAGTCTCAAGCGACATCACCGTTTCAGAGGCCTTGTTGTTTGTCTGATTGACACTACAGAGATGCTTAGTTTTAAACTCGTCGATCCGTAATCCTTAGTTCTTCCAATCGCCAATGATTTTCCATTGTCGCGGAAGCCATATTCATTCTGTCTCCCGCCGTTGCAGCTGTGTAGTACGCTATCTCTGCAACGTTTAGTTGGTTTATCTACCGATGAATTACTAGTTAGTCCTCCGAGCCTTTGATCATTGATGTTTTCAGTTGGTTGTGGAGCCCATAGTTTGTCCGTCGCTTGCCATTGCGACTCTTTAGTGGATTATTTTCCCAATGCTTAGCATTTTTTATTTCCAACTACCAATAGGGTTTTCTTTCCATTTTGGTGTGTTTTTACACTATTTTATGGAATGGCGGAGATTTCCTGTGGGTGCTGGTCGAGTAGGCATTTTTTTGAGAGGAAGAGTGCATCTTGGGTTTTTGGTTTCTTGAGGAGTGGCAGTTACAATGTCATGGTGTATGCTTTCATTGGAGGGTTTTGAATTAGTTCAGATGTAGCCTAGATGAAGAGTATGTTCTATAAGGATTGTGATTTTAGTTGGATAGTGGGTTTAGAGGATTTTTAGACCCAGCTTGCAGGATTTTCTTTGCATTATCATGTTTTATTTTCATGCATTAATATTGTTTAGAGTTCATTTTACAGAATGCATGTATTGATATAGTTTGTGTTGCTTTATTAAACACTAAATGGTCTAAAATCTTTTATTTTCATGAGAAGGTGATTGCTGCTACAAAGAAGATATGTCTAGAAGACAAAGCAGAAGAAAGGAGGAAATAATGAAGGAAGATAAAGAAATGAAGAAGCAAAGATGAAGAAAGAAAAGGAGAAAGTGAGGGTCTGAGATCTCAACGGATCATTAGCAGTAGAGGCCCAAGCTAAGGAAAAGTTCATCAGTGACCAAACTGGTCCCTCTTTATAAAAGTGCTATTAAATTTGAGTTTAATGTAACATATTGTACATCACTCACTAAAAGACAAAATTGTGGGATTGAACAGTTGAGGGATCCCAAAGGTCACCAAGGGGCAGCTGAAAGGTTTTGCTGTTTTGTATAAATATAGGAGAGTTAGATGTAGAGAAGGAATTTTTCCCAGATAGATTTGTGAGAGTATGTTGTAAGAAGAACTATTTCCTTTTACAATAAAGAATTACAAGTTTCCTGTTGGAGAAAGCTTGGTGGAATTTTTTTAAATGTTGTGCTATGGATCTGTTGAATGTGAACTATTTCATTTTCAGCTTGTGTCCATTAACTGTGAGATCATTCTAACTCTTTAAACCTATGTTATTTTTATGAATGCACTCTAGTTTATTCTATGAAATTTCCACTGTGATTAATGAAGGCTTTTCATAAATAGAAAGCTATCTTCTTGTTCATATATCTATTAATGTTCATGTGTTTTGAAATAAGTAACAGCTATCTGTGATTTTTCTTAATGCATGCACAGAAATACATTACTCATTGATAAATGATAACCTTTCTCCCTAGGGATAGGTTAGATAGTTAGTTTTAGTTTCTTGTTGTGTGTGATTTAGAAGCGAGAGAGTTAAGACGAGAGGTAAGAACCTGTGCATCACATTGTGACCACTCCTTGTATTCTCTATCAATATACATTGTTAGATAGGCACTTGCACATCATACTTAAATTCAAAAAACTAAAATATACATGGTGGACTGGGCCATAACTGGTAAAACCTGTATTTTGTTACTTGACCTATGGTAGCTGGACCGTAAACCAGACGGATTCCCCATACCAAACAGTAATGGGATAGCTGGGAATATTTACTGGGGATAATCCCTAAATACTATTACCTATGAATTTCTAGGCCTGAACAGTTTTTTAGCACTAGAAGGAGGGCAGCCAGTGCATGGCTGGCCGAGGAAACCCATTTTATTGAGATTATTCCACTAGTGACAGTTCTGAAAGCAATTTGTTTCCCAATCCAACTCTGGAAGAAAAGGGTAAAGAGAATCTGTATTCTATCGATAACGAAGTAGTCAATGATCTGAGAAGATTTACTAGGGCATATGCAAAGAACATTGGAGGATTACCAATTATTCTTGTCTTACCCAGAAGAGAATATCAGAAGAAAGACCGCCCTATATTGGAAGACGTAGTGTTTTTTGAATATTTTGAAGAACTGGTAGAAACAACCTTACAGGAAGTTGTTCAACCTCTAAATCAATTGGACCCAGATACACCTTACTGTTCACCTAATCATACCCCTGTTCATTCACCATCTCACTCTCCACTTAAAATCATGGCAAATGTAAATGCAAACCAGGCACCCAACCCACCAAATCCACCACCTTCTTGGAAGGATAGGTCACCATTAAACCTAACACCTCCTTTGCATGATTTGCCTCAAGATTTTGAGAAAATGTTGCCTAAGTTTGACCCAAGTGAAAATATTTTTGTAAATGATCATTTGCAAAGATTTTACTTGGCTATAGAAGGACTATGGAATGGAGAACATTAAGATGTAGTCTATAGATTGTTTCTACATACCCTGAAAGGAGAAGAAACCTCATGGCATTTTTCTCTACATACAAATTCAATCATAGAATGGGACACATTTGAAAGAATATTTAGGAGTAAATATGTTGTCCAGAAAACTCATGTAGCTCTAATGAAAGGGTTATGCACTTTAAATAAAGCAAGAAAAGAAAAGGTGCATAGTTTCACTCAAAGGTTTGTTGCTTATATAAAGAATTTTTCTGCAACTCATAAACCATCTGATAAAGTTCTGATTGAATACTATACTTCAGATCTAGGGCCTAAATTGGCCTTTTTTCCAAGATTTCAGTCAATCCTAACTTATGAAGAAGCTGAGAGTAGAAGCTGAAAAAGAGAGCATAGAAGATTATCCTAAGCAATCGGAAGAAAGAACTTTTGGTAAAAAATCTTTATTACTGAGTAAGCCTAAGGATGAGCAATCACATGACTTTGAAGGAATGTTGAAAATGATGTAAAATCTATCTAATAGATTGATAGATTTGGAAAAAGAAAAGGAGGCTTATAAATCATACAAGTCTTACTATAAAAGGAAAGAAGACAACAATCAATCTAAACCTCCTCCACACAGTCCTGCATCAATGAATTTAATTGAGGCAGGTATGGATAATTTTTGCACCTTTCATCAGCTGCCTCATTCTGAGAAAAATTGTCCCCAATGGATAAATTTGATGACATTAGTAATGAATTAGCTATTGGACTCCAAACTAACAGAAGATGATCAGCAGGAAGAAAAAGATAATCAACCCACTGAAAAACAAGAAGAGGATGTTATAGTTTTATGGGACTGTGTCTCACTATTTGATACTGAAGATGAAGGTTTACTAAAATAAGAAAAAACATCAGGAAACAAATGTGACAACCAGAAGTCATAGGTTGTTAAAAGAAGACAATTCCGTACTCCTGAAAATTAAGAGACTTCAAGAGAATATAAAGAAAATACAGAAGAGCACCATAGTTGATAAAATACCTAAATTTACCATTACAAGTCAACATCCTAAGAGAATTAACATGCCTGTTAAGCCTATTGAAGACAAGGTTGATAATGTCAAGAAGAATCTCAAAACACCTAAGATGGGGTATGATATTGTGGAGGACATTAAAAGGGCTAAGGCAAATGTCTCAATATTAGAAATGTGTAATGTGCCTCAGCAAAAAGAAAAATTGTTAAAAGCACTTGAAGTACCAGAGGAAACGCTTCCCACTAACAACCAACCTGAAGAAGAAGAAATTGGTGAAGCAAGTGTGGGAGGTAAGTCTAAGTTAAAAAACCCCACCATTTCTCCTAACTTTTGAGATTTTCAACCATAACGTGCACAACTGTTTAGTAGACTCAAGGAAATCAGTAAATGTTATGCCACCTTTAGTCTGCAAGAAGATAAATGGACAACCTAAACCTTCTACTTGGCAGGTTATTCAGTTAGACAGAATAGCTGTGAAGGTAATTGGGGAAATAGAATATGTTCTTATTTGATTATCTTCAAATGAAAAGGTATGTCAGTTCATCAATATTGTAGTAGTAGACATACCTGAGGCTTATGGACTTGTTTTGAGTCGGGATTGGTCAGCAAAGCTAGATGGATATTTTGCATGAAATTGGTCAAATCTGTAGTTGCCTCATAAGGGAGGTCCCAATAAAACAAAAGTATTAAGAGAGCCCCACATGAAGCACAATGTTACTCAGTTAGAGGGTAAGAATGAACCAGTGGATTCTGTTTTGGGAAATTACTTAATTGAACTAGAACCGAGAAATTACCAAGCAGAAGAAGCCAGTGATACACCAGACACCCAGCCTGATCTCCTTCAATTTTCACAGGCTGATGAGATTGATTGTAAAATAGTAGACTTAGTTTCAGATGTAGTCTTTTATTCAAGTACAGTAGAAGTAGATAGATTTTGGACACTTTTTTTTTTATGGATCTACAACATTGGAAGGATCGGGAGCCAACTATGTCCTGATTGATCCAAAGAAAAATAAACATTTTCTTTCATGTAGATTAGAGTTTGAATGTACCAATAATACAGCCGAATATGAAGCATTAGTTCAAGGACTAAGAAAAGCAATTGAATTAAAAGTAGAAAATCTGAAAGTGTATGGGGATTCTAAAATATTTGTAAAGAAAATTCAAAATCATATACATTGCATTTCACTTGATTTAAAAGCTTACCAGAATGAAGTGTGGGATTTGCTTAAAATATTTTATGCATTTAATATTGTATTCATTCCTAGACTAAAGAATGCAACAACTGACTTGTTAGCTACCTCAGCTGCAAGGCTTGTACCTTCTAATAATAGATGTTCCATTGAATCAGGACTTTAGACATGGTCACCAATTTACAGGTTTTTGATAATGATCAACAAATCCTAGAATGTTTGAAGAATTATGAGACATTCAAAGGGGAGATTATCAATGATGAAGAACACCAAGCTGAGTTAAAATTCAACAACTTTATTCCCAAAGGGGTCAGGACCTTAGAGCAGATGTTTGATTTAGACAACAAGTTCAAAAGACTAGCAAATGTCAAGACTCATAGCTCGTCTTTACAATTCAAACTGATAAATTTAGGAACTGAAGTTGAACCCAAATATGTAAATTTGGGAAAGTGTTTCTCTCCCGGTGAAAGAAATAGGTTCATTAGTTTGTTCAAACAGTACAAAGACGTGTTTTCCTGGACATATGAAGAGCTTAAAACATATGACACCAAGATTATACAATATGTCATCCCTATTAGATCTAGAGTCAAGTCTTATCAACAGTCTTTGAGAAAAATGCATCCAAAACTGGAGCCTTTAATTCAAAGTGAAGTGAAAAAATTATTGGATGCCAAAATTATATTGAAAGTCAGACACTCGAAATGGGTTTCATATTTGATGCCAGTAAGGAAGAAATCTAGAGAAATTTGGCTATGTGTGGATTTTAGAAACCTAAATCATGCTTCGGATAAAGACAACTATCCAGTCCCACCCATGGAACATATATTGCAGATGGTTTTGGGTTTTGAGTTATTTTCATTATTAGATGGATTCTCTGGCTATAATCAAGTGTTAGTAGCTGAAGAAGACAGACTTAAAACTACATTCAGAGCAAGGTGGGGAACTTTTTCTTATAGAATAATGCCCTTTGGACTCATAAATGTTGGAGCTACTTTCCAGAGGGCCATGGATATAGCTTTCCATGCTCTAATTGGCCGTAGTGTTGTGGTATATCTCGATGATATCATGATATTTTTAAAAAATACAAAAGAACACACATTCCATCTAAAACAAAATTTTGAGCGTTGTCGAAAATATGGTATCTCACCGAATCCCGAGAAATGTGTGTTTGCGGTTATACAAGGAAAGCTACTGGGTCATGTTGTTTCTAAAAAAAGGATCTCCATAGACCCATAAAGGATTAATGCCATCAAAAATATCCCTTTACCCCATAACAAAAAAGGTATGCAATCATTCATGGGGACAATTAATTTCGTGCGAAGATTTATAGCGGATTTTGCTCAAATTGTCAAACCTTTGTAGAAAATGGTGAAACAAAGTGTAGAATTCAAATGGAATGATGTGGAAAAGAATGCATTCAGTAAGATAAAGACATCTATTGCACATGCACCATCTATTAAAAGTCCAAATTTTGAAAAAGATTTTATTTTGTACACTTTCGTGTTTGATGATTCATTAGCAGCGGTCCTTACTCAGAAAGAAAGATGGGGGAGATGAGTACCCCATATAATTTATTAGCACTGGTCTACATGGGGGAAACTTGAATTACCCAGATGTGGATAAACAAGCTTATGCAGTCTTCAAAGTAGTAAAACAATTCATGCCATACATACTTAAGAACCAGACTAAGGTATTAGTTCTACACCCAGTTGCAAGGTCTCTTTTTGTACAAAAGGAATTAGGAGAAAGAAGAGGCAACTAGGAAACAACTTTACAAGATTATGATCTCGAATTCAAACCGGCATCTACAGTAAAAGGCCAGGTATTTTGCAAACTAATGGATGAAGATAAAGACAATGAAGAAAACAATTGGGATAGTGAGGCTGAGTTACATATGATGGATGTATGTCCTCTTTTCACAGCTCCATATTCCTGGTACCGAGACCTTGTTCATTACCTTTAGGAAGGATTGTTTCTAGAACATTGGAATTCCAAAAAATGAAGAGCATTGTGCCTTAAATCGGCTTCATATCAGATCATTGATGGAATATTATTCAGAATGAATTATTATGGAGTTCTTCTAAGATGCTTAGAGAAAGAAGATGCAAAGAAGGTCATAACAGAGTTACATGATGGGCCTGCTCGAGGTCATTTTTCTAGAGATACGACATCTGATAAAATTCTAAGAGCCAGATACTATTGGCCCACACTATTCAAGGATGCGCATGCCCATGTCAGAAAGTGTGATATCTTCCACAGGTGTGGGGGAAGACAAGCCAAAGCAGTAGGACCATTGAAGCCTGTGATGATAACAGAACCATTCAAGCAATGGGGGATTGATATCATTGGAGAGATAAAACCAAATTCTTCCTTGCATCACAGATACATTTTGACGGAAACTAACTACGTCACTAGATGGGTCGAGGCCATTCCATTACGTAAAGTGAATGAAGATGCAGTCACAGATTTCTTGCAAGATCATATTATGACCATGTTTGAGGTTCCAATTTCCCTGGTTTCTTATAATGCTTCTTATTTTTCTTCTATTAGATTAACTGCATTTTCTCATGAAAGAGGAATTAAGTTGCATTATTCTGCAAACTATTACCCACAAGGAAATGGTTTGCGAGAATCTACAAACAAGAATTTGATTAGGATATTAAAGAAAACTATGATAGAAACCATAGAAGTTGGCATTTATAATTACCGAATGCTATTTGGGCTGATAGAGTCACACCCAAGAATTCCTTAGGTGTGTCACCATATACCCTCATTTATGGAAAAGAAGCTATTCTTCCTCCCAACATTATGCTACCATCTTCCAGAATAACTGAAGAGTCTAGAGGTACAGATAATGAAATCCTACAAATTAGAATCTATAATCTTTTGAAGGTGGAAGATTCTAGGTCCAAAGCCAGAGAACGATTTAAGCATCAACAAGAAGTAGTGAAACGATGGTTTGATAAGCATAAAGCTGAAAAAAAGGAATTTGAAGTGGGAGATATGGTTCTTAAGTGGCATCACCTGCATGATGAAAAGGGGAAGCACACAAAGTTTCAACAGTTATGGGTAGGCCCTTTTCAAAATGTGGCAAAGCTTGGCCCCTCAACCTACAAGTTGCAAGATTTACAAGGGTGGGAAGAGAACTTACCAGTTAACGGTTTAGTTCTCAAATCTTATTTTTCCTGATTTTTGTTTTATTTTGTACATAAATAAACTGATTTGGTTGTTTATTTTTTATTTATTTTGATTCTATTTGTTTTTAGTTAGATTTTGTTTGATTTCAATAAAAGAAGCAAACTTTTGGTTTCATGGAGAGCGTCAGAATTCTAGATTAACTAAAATCCTTGATTATAAGACTGTGTACTATTGATTTATCTGAAATAATTATTCTAGTTTAGTAGTTTTCGTAAATGGCTATGAACACATTGAAGTCCTACTTAATCCTTGTAAAATAACTCAAGATCAAAAGGTCTGGAATACTATTTCGAGGCTCCATCCATCTCACATTTAAAAATGTCTTAGGGGGTGACAGCAAAAGACCCATGGAAAGGAATCAGGGTAAACAATATATTATATATAAATGATCCCAAGCCAAGAATTGAAATCCAAAAGGAAAATAAGAGCCAAAATATTCCTAAGAAAGCAATATGTATCAAAACAAAGTACTAAACCATATGAGTACAAAGTTGCCAAAGTTCTTCTCCATCCGTGAGATGAAAATTAAATACATCTCTCACACAAAAGGACACTATGGATAGAGGAGCTTGAATAAAAAATTCAGAAAGAAAGGCATGCAGGAGGACTCAGAAAGGACAAAAAATTCCAAAAGCACAAAAGTGTAAAATGTCATGGGAATGAGGAACAACGAATATTTCTATTTACCATATGTTACAATCCTGTGGTGTCCAAGCTGGGAGCTACCAGAAGACAGAGGTGAAAAATGAAACCCGTATTCTTGGCCTTAAAAGAGTTATCTAGGCTTTAAATATTGGTTCCCATTATCACTAAATTGGACTATCATCAGTGATTAAAGTACATATGTGCCATTTGGGAAATCCAGACATTTAAAAGAATTCAACATGTTGGTTTTATTGTCAAACAATCTGTTACTTAAGGAAGAAATTGCCCAGAGATCTGGGTTCACCAGGTAGTCGCGAATTGTTGTAGCCACAACTCTTTTCCCAAATTTAAAAGAAAATTTGGACCCTCCTTTTGATTTTATCTTGCCTGGATTTGTTTTGGATTCCTGAACTATGTTTTCATTCCACTACAAGTTTGAATTTTGTAAGGATGAATTGAGGTAGATTTCTTTCCTTCATTTTGTGGTTGTAGGGTGTAATTTTCCTCGAATTCAACCACTGATAGTATTTTTCTGAGAGGGAAGGTGTCCCGACATATTCTAAATTTCTCATATTTCCACCATGCCATATCGACATGTTGAATGTACTATTGCATCTTTCCATGAAACTCTAAAATAAAATCACATAATTTCACCTGGTGTAAAAACATAAAAATATGTACATGAATTCACAAACTTAATGTACATGAAGTCACCAATTTAATCTTCCTGCTTTCTTTCCCATCATGTAGCTGATATGTCTCATACTGATAGTCATGCTTCTCGACAATTGCATTGTGGAATTCTTGATCTTCACTCTCATGGATGCAATCAAACCATAAAGATAGTGCTCCAAAATTGTTGCAAGATCCCTCTACACATTGTTTTAAATAATGTGTCTGCCCATCTTACCTCAAGAAAATCATGCTATGGATGAAATATCTTGATGACATTTAGGATGAAAAAAAATACATATATGTGCAAATGTATGATAATATATATAAGACTCTATGTAGTATCTACAATAACAAGTGTTCCGGATGGTATTGATTCTAACATACCCAGGCTTGCATTTTTCAAAATATCTTTGACTGAGCCTTAGCCCTACATGGGAAACTTTAAACATCTCAAACAATTGAGTTTGTGTCATGTCAAGATAATGTTTAACATGAGATTCATTGTTCATAGAACCCCTATAGTGTTTTAACACATCCTTTGTGTTAGAAGAAGGCCTAGTGTTATTGTGCCAAAACGAGTGCACTAGTCCCTTCACTACTTCGACTAACTCCATGTCTTTGCGGGGAAACCTACCACTAAATGCCCATAATGTTTCCATTTGTCCCTCTACATCAAGGTTGTCTCTTCTTACTGAATATTTTTTAAGTGTCTTTGGATGTAAAGGCACAATTTCTGATGTGCATTTAAGTAAATGACATTTTCTTGTGGATCTACATACAATTGATTCAGACAATACATTGCGAGCCACATTATAGTCCTTTGAATGAGTTTTTCTACCAATCAATGTGAATGCAGTAGTAAGAGATTTAACAATATGATTACTTGATTTGATATTCTTCAATGTTCTTATGCCTAACATTCTTCTAATAGTTGCCATATTTCTAGATTTAAGCAATGCTAAAAACAATTGGAATTTACCGGCATCGGATTTGTTATCAAAATATTGTTTCATTATTTAAGAACAATGGTGAAGGATAGTGTGTTTATCCACCTTGCCTTCCATGGAATTCAATTCTCTGTCATCCAATTGTATGCATTTAGGAGTTCTCTTTCGTTTTGATGCAAGATTTCTTGTCCTTTGAAATGTTGGAGTGACATTTACATCCACTACAGGCTAAAAAATTCGATTAGGAGATTGAACAAACTGGCATGGTTGTTGTGGAGTCACATTTGAATCATGAGTAACATAATTATTGAAATATTCACAATATTTTCCACTTAATAATGGACTAAGAATATCATCTCTCCTATAACCAGCTTCCTTCAATGTTGCATTATCTTCCTCAGCCTCTACGTCGGGTATCTGTTGAGTAGGAATGGGAATTATTTTCTCATCCAATGAATGCCGACGATTTCTTGAATCTCCCCTCTTCTTTTCTTTTTTATTTTTAGCTTCTTTAGATATAAGCACCTTCCTCGCTGACTTTCGACCTCTATTACGTACATTTCCCATTGAAATCCACCCAAACTTGTACAAAACCTAAGGATTTGTGTAAGAAATGATTAAATTGTAGGTTGAATAGTTCTATGTGCACGCGTTCAGAAGAATTCTGTCTTTTTCTGTAGTAAACTTGGCCCACAAAATGCAACCCAACATTTTTTATGTAACACATATCGCATATGCGATATAACGCATGTATGTTTTATCGCATATGTGTTATATCACATATGTGATATGGATACACTGATTTTTACTTAATGGGTAGTTTGTATTACGTTATCACTAAATCACATATGTGATTTAGTGCATATCAAATATTTTAACTTGATAACCTTATAATGGAACCCATACCAATGGTTAGGACCTCCAGACTTATTCTTGGACCATGGTAGTGTCTTCAGAACTATCTCTTGTCTGGAAATATTCATAATAGTTCCTATATTACCATGGTCAACACCTTGAGAACAATATTTAATGCATAAAATAGTCTAATGGCACATATATCCCATATTAAGGATAAATATCCCTTTTAAATGGAATGTGTAGTGCTTTAATACTTGTTTATGTTACACTATTGTCCCATTATCATGGTTAAGACCCTAAGAACTGGATCCTTAGTGCATAAAACCTCATAATGACATCGATATCCCACTAAAGGCCAAATATTCCATCTATAAGGCATGTTTGTTAATTTAGGGACTTATTGTATTCTCTTCCATGACTATAGTCAATTTCTAGAGA
>LPNX010839921.1:39281-53704 GCA_001517045.1 Pseudotsuga menziesii
GACATGACTTACAAGCACTAGCTATGGGTTGTGTGCCCTTTGATATTGTTGGGGGAGTAAACATTGGGATTGGACTCTAAAAAATTCTTCTAGGAATCCATGACCATGAAAAACACCTCAAATTACCAGCCATGACCTCTTGAAGTTACCCTTTCCTTCAAGTGGTGACATGGATGATGTTAGAAGGTTTTGGATAGTAGATATGAATCCATGGGTCTTGGACATTGTTAAGGTAGGAAACCTAGGCTTTGTACCATAAATAAAACTTCTTAGAATATATTTTTAAGAATGAAATTTGGTCCACTGTACATGACCTCATGAGCATATCCCGGACATAGTTGTGGGAGAAACCCTAATCCATAGACCGTAAATGAATGTTATACAAATCTTGACCCAAGAATGATGCCATGAATGAAAAAAAATCACGTCTTAAGAAGATATTTGGCCTCCAAGTGGGAATATTAGTATGATTATGAGTTCTCGAGCACAATGTATACATCGTGGAGCCTCAACATAGTAGAGAGATCACACCTTGTCATTAGGCCCTAAAATATTCTCTTGTGCGTCATAATGCTTCAAAACAACATAAATGATCTCACAATCCTTATCCTCGTAGTGGATTTGTTGGTACCATTAGGAATATTTTAGAGCTAGATATGAGTTTTGAGCCTTAGAGAAATGTTAGCCAATAAAAATCAATAATTAAGTCTAAAAATCATATTCTATGTATTAAGCACCATGAACAATCTCCATTGACAAGCACCTTGAACCTCCAATAATGTGACCTCATTATTCACAAGCATTCACAAATTTTAGGCTAGGAGTCGTCCTTTTGCCACATTAAACCTCTTTGGGGGAGCCAATAGTTACCATGATATTTTCTTTTTAGATGGGGTTTCTCCCAAGTACTATCCACTCACTTGGTATTTACTCTTTTTTACTCTCGTACCAAGCTAGTAAAGAAAAAACGCATATGTGATTAGAATCACATTTGCGATATATCTCATATGTAATATGAATAACGCTAAAACGCATATGGATGTTTTTAAAATTTAAAAACTCAGCGAGAATAAGGTTTGCATTATGTTCGAAAATAGATTCATACTACCGAACCTATTGGCTAGGACAAATAAACCAGGGCTATTTCCTGTCTTTTAGAACTCTATCAATATGCTCAGTTTCGATGGCGTCTTTTTCTTTGATGAACAGAATATTTTTTATGAAAATTTTTAATATTGTATAGTATGATCTTACGATTCTGAATTTGTAATTTTTTCGTTCAAATGTATGTTTTATTTATTTATTATTAATTTTCTAAATGACACACGTTAGTTTTGGAAAATAGATACATCGATTGTTTTTTATATAGCTTTTGATTACCTTCACCATTTCCCAAGAAAACTTAATGGCACACTAGAAGAGAGAAAGCTCTACAATCTTATATATAGAAATCAAGGATTTCATTATTTTTTCCCCTAAAGTGTTGCACCCACACAGAATGTTTTCATTTCAAGATTTTATGACTTCAATAATAATAATAATAATTCATGAAAAATTATGAATAAATTGTTTTGCACTAGGACCATATGTCCTTTATATGTTTGCAATATTTTATCCAAGATTGACATCATTTACCTCATATATTGCTGCACCCACACAAACATATATGTTATGATGTGCTGAAAATTTCAAAACTCAATTTCACGGAAACTAATTTAATAATCATTTACACACATTTTTTTTCTACATAAATTTTATATATTATGAAAGCTTATTCAATTACCTATCTTTTGTCTTTTCATTTCATCTTCAAATATGTTAAGGAAGTACCCCTAATTCTAACCTAAAGTCAGAGATTCTAGGTTTATCCAGTATTATGTGGCATCTAAAGTGTCTTTAAAGGAGTCCATGATTGTGCATCATTCATGTAACAAATAAGAGCCTTAATGAATCTTAGTATAAGAAAATAATATTTTAAATAAAATAATAGTATACTTTTAATAATGATCCCACTGATTGTAGGGACGACTGATAATTTTGTAGCATTGGATAGTGGAAGACCCAACAAAATAGTAATGGGGAAGGGAATTTTGGTAAAAGGAACCCAATCAAGAGATCAATGTAACAAAGAATGTAAAAGACCGATAGTCCATTAATTAGTGCAATGCTTAGAAAATAAGATAATTTGTATATGTTTCACACCATAGCTTTCCAATAAACCAATTTAATATCATGTAGATACAAATATAGCGAGAGAGAGCTCATGTTTTCTCATAATCTTAATTATTAAACTTTATAAAAATGTAAAATTGAAACCCTTTCATGGATGGACTTCCGTACATTTAATTTAATTTTATTTATTGAGACAAGATGTGAACACACACTTATTTTCACTAAGAACAAATTACAATAGATAAATAGTATTGATTCATCGAAAAAATGTATTATATTTTTTTTAAACAAGTTTAAAAACCGTGAAACAATCCATTGACAAAAATTTAAGTCCTAATGAAATATTTATTATCCATGTGCTAACTTTACTCTATTTTAATTGACCATCTTGTATACAATCACATTCTAAATTTAACTTTGCTTAACATTACATAAAACTCTATTCAAGATAAATATTAAATAATTTAAAAACAATATCATAAAACAAATATAAAAAACATTCTATTTTACACACACACATTAAAAAAAATAGTAATCGAGGCTCCATTTGATGTCTGTAAGTCATGCTAGGGAATCATTGCTATTAGTAGTATGAGTCAAAACCTTTCGTAGTTCATGCGTTTTCTTCAGGAATAGGTTGTCGAGCGGAATCAATGAAGAATTCGATAAGGCAAAACCTTGAGTGAGATATACAAGGAATTGGTGGGATGGAAAATCTTTGTGAGAGGCCTCCAAATATATGAAGAAGAAGCTATATATATGAATCTATTCCAAAATTTGAATGTTACTCCTCATCCCACCCAAATAAAATAACCCTCAATATTTATATTATTATGTCAAATTAGAAACCCCCCTTGACCCCTTAATATGAGGCAATATATTTTGGAGGTTTTTCAAAGTATTCAAACCCCCAATATGAATGGACACGACATGATATTTCCTTGCTAGTGAAACCCACGTGACTATGAGTCATTTAAATTGTTAAGGGAGGAAACCAAGCCTTATGCACTAAACGAAGCTTTTAGGTATTCAAGGATAGTAGAGATGTAGACACCTCCAACCACAAGGAATGATTTCACAACACGATCCTTGGTCTTAGAATAGGCATATGGGTGGAATTTGCAAGGTTTTAAGCACTAGGTATGAATCTTGGGGCCCTAGACATGGAGAACGGAGGAAAATTAAACTTTAAATCCTAAAGGAACTCCGTGACTCTTTTCCACCTTAGACCAAAGTTTCCTCTTTCCGTAATAAAATTAAAAAAGCCTCCCCCCCTTTTACGCTTTTACCTTTACCTTTTCTCTTGTGTCTTGGGTCAAACCTTGCCTTAGTTCTCCTCTTCTCTCTTCCTAGTCTTTTTCTTAAAGTGAAAAAGTCACCATCTTCATTTAGAACCTCCTTGCTCCTCTTATAATAAAAATTTAATTAATTCATTTGAAAATTAAAATTAAAATTAATTTTAATTTTATTAAATTTAAAATTTTTTAAGAATTGAATTGATTTTAACTCTTCCAAATTTAAAATTCAATTTAATTTTAAAATTAATTGGGTTCACCATCTCTTTAAAAGTTATTCAAATGAAACCCTTAATTCTAATTTCTAAGTTTTAAAAGAATATTTAGCCTTATTTTCTTAAAAATTAAAAATCAAGGCTTTAATAATTAAAAATTTTAGCTTCTTTCTTACAATTAAAATTAATAAAAAGGTAAAACATTGACCTCTTTCCTTATAAAATTTTTCTATAAATTAACCAAAGACTGACCTCTAGCTTGACCTAAAATTAACCTTCACATAACAATATTTATAACAGCTCTCTGGTCTCTCGTTGCCTTTTGTGGAAGCACTCCTAATGATGATCTCAGAAAGAGATTGAAATGTCGAGCTTTAAAAGCATAAATACAGTTTCCTCCTTACATTAACACTCACTGCATATGATTATATTTTCATAGGAATCTATTGTCAAGAAATACACTTCAAATGACTATAGAATACCATTTAAGGGTATCCTTGACGTATGAATTGAGATATTGATTCCATTCGGAGGAATTTAGAAATATACATCAGCCTTTATTCCTTTGACATGGTCAATGGAGGAAACTTAGTCCTTAGGTCCTAAAGAAACATTCTATACAATATGGGCCCATATAAATGGATTGAATTACCACACATGACCTATCAAGGGAATATTTCACCTCTTAGTGGTGGTATTAATCACATTAGAAGGAATTAAATATTAGATATCGGCCTCAGGATTATGAAAATGGTCTAAAATTAGAATATTGTCTTTACACCCTAAAAAAAAAATTTAGGCATAGAGGGCCAAGAACAACACCTCAACCCACCACAAATGACCTTTGAAATACACCCTTCACCTAATTGTGGGATGTTGATGACATTAAGAATTTGTTCAACATTATGTATGGTTCTTGGAGCTCAGAGTAAGGTTGGGAAGAAAAATAAAAAATTAGGCCATAAAGGAATCTTCTCATTATCTAAGGCTTAGACAAACAACTCAAGATAGAACATAGAACATCTCAAGGGTATCGTTCTGTTTTGAGTGGGGCCAAGGGAGCCATTAGAATATTTTTAGCAGTATGTATCTATTTCAAGGAATTTGACATGGTTTGGGGAACAAATTTGGGGATATGAGTCCAAATAGATATTATAGGTATGCATGACCATCGACAATACCTCAAACCACCGCCTATGACCTTTGAAGGTTATCATTTCCTTCAAGTGGGGATACAAGTTCCATTAGAACATTTTGGATTCTAGGTATAAGTCTCTATGATTTAAACATGATTGAGGAAGGAAAGCTAGGACTTATCCCTTAAAGTGAAGTTATATGCATTAAGTTTAAATAAAAATGCCTTGATCAACCATAGATCGACCTGTTGAGCATATGTGTGGCCTAAGTATGTGTCTCGAGGCCTTAGCCATGGTTTCTAGATAGTTCCTGATCGCAATCCATTAAATGCATATTAATGGAATATAGTCTTAAGAATGATTCCTTAAGATAAAACACATGACCTCTGAACTGGGTATTTAACATCAAAATGGTGAGGTAGAAACCATTACAAGTTTTTGTGCAGAAGCTATTGTTCACTAGGCCTTGAACATGGTGGATGGTAGAAACCTATGCCTTAGTACCTAAAGGAATATTTATGCTTCCAATTATAATAAAAATTCTTTGAACAAATAGAAATGGCATCTCAAGAGGATCCTTCACCTTCAATAAAGAATATTTGAACCATTATGTTATTACGAGAACTCTATGTAAGTATTGAATACTAAACCAATATAGAGTGAGAAACATTAGCCTTAGTCCTAAAATGTAGCCCTTGAAACTCAAGGGCCATGAAAAAACCATTAACCTACCACACATGGACTCTATATAGGATGTTTGACCTATAAGTTTCAATATGTCAAGAATTAGAAGGTTTTTAGCACCAAGGATGGGACATGGGACCATATACATGGATAAGAGAGGAACCTAATCGTTATTATCTAATAAAAACTTTTAGGTTTCCTACTTTAAGAACAATGACTTGAACCATCACACTCAATCTCTAAGAGTATCGTTTTCCTCCAAGTTGGGATATGAGTAGGTAGGGCCCAAAACATAACATTGAAACATCACACATGATCTCATGAGGGTATCTATTTACACCAAGTGGAGATATGTGCACCATTAGTACTTTTTAGCACTAGGTTTAGGTGTTGAGTTATTAATCATGATTGGTGTAGGAATATCATGCATTGGTATATATAGGAAAATTTTAGCTCTAAAGATCTAACAATACTATCTCCAACCACCAAATCTAACCTCTTGAGGGGATATTTTTCCTTATATTCAGAATATGGGAACTGATAATATGTTTTTGAGCATTAGTTATCGGTTTTGGGGCCCTAGACATGGTTAAGGAATGGAAACAAGGCCTTAGGATATAAATGAAGATTCTAGGTATCTGTATACAAGAATGACATGTTGAACAACTACAATAGACCATTCCATAGTATATTTGGCCTCTGAGTGGGTATTTTGTGGTGTGGAGAAAATTTGAAGACTAATTATAAATGTCAAACCTTATAGATAGTTAGGGACAAAATAGTGGTACTTAGGTCCTAAACGAAATTTTAGGCATCTTTGGCTAAGAACAATGCTTACAAGCACCACATCTGACCTCCTAAAATCATATTATCCATTTAAGTATATTAGTGCCATTATAATATTTTGAGAACTTGGCATGTTTCCTGGGTTCCCTATACATGATTGAGGGAGAAAACTTGGGCCTTAATCCCTAAAAAAATCCTTTTAAGAATCCATTGCCAAGAAGAAAAACTTGAACAAACACACATGTATTCTTGAGAGTATGTTTATTGTTTGAGTATGGATATATATTTCATTAGATAGTTTTGAATCATATTAAGGGGTGTTATAATTATCAAACCGATAGTTACCCATATTTGACATTAGTTAATCAATCTTGACTTATTCCTAGATTCCTAGATTCCTTACTATACTAGTTGGCATCCACTTGCACCCAAAATTCAACAAATGAAAAAAATGGCTTAATAAGTGCTTTATAAACATCATGGAATTTTTTTTTGGTAACTCTACCGTAATTCCAGAATAGTAAAAGTGCAGTTCTTCTTTTTCTGAAAGTTGCCTTACTTTTCAACAGTTTTAAGGCAAAAGGGAAAAGCTAGTCTAGACATAATTGTATTATTTTTTCCCTTAACCATCCTGCTTCTTTTTCTCTATACAAAACCATGGATATGAAATCTTTCCATCACTTATCATCTAATACATCTGATTCATCCAATTCGTGAGCATCTTGATAGATTATGAAAGTGATTTATGCACCTATGGAGGAATTTGACTAGTTTAGAAAGCGTGCTTTTTGTCCAATTTGAATAACATCCTTATGATTTCGAATATATTATGTAATTATATATTTTGAAATCATGTTACTTGATTAGGTTGGCTAATGTACACGTATTCAATACATGATTGTGTTATGCTCCAATTTCAGTCTCCTTTTTGTGGATTTTTGCATGTTTGATTAACAATTTTGTGAGTGTAATTGTTCTACTGCTTGGGTTCAATTTCCACAAGGGGTATTGAGTATCTATACATAATTAAGGAAGGATTCACATTCCTTATTTCTGAAATCAATATTTGAGGTATCCAGAGCCATGAAGAATATTTTAAAGAAACATGCATCATTGGCCTATGATATCCTTGGACTCGAAGATAGGATGTCATCACCTTTAGAAGGTGTTGAGAATTAGATATGAGTTTAGGGATGTAGAAATCTGATCCAATACATATCCCCTAAAGGAAACTCTAATCATGCAAGGCTAATAATAATGTCTCAATTATAATACCTTCAAATGGTATGTTTTCTCTCAAATTGAGATATGTGTTCCATTATGAGTTTTTAGCACTAGGTATAGGTACTAGGGCCTTGGACTTGGATATAGGTTAAGGATTTCAAATTCTTGAAAATTGCCTCAATGCCCCTTAATTCCTTGGAAATGGTTAGTGGAGGAGACCTAAACCTTAGTTTATAATGTATTCCTATAGACATCTAGAACTAAGTAGGTTTCCTCCACCATCCACACATGCCCTATTGAGGGTATCACAAGCTTATGATCGAGGATGTTGGTGCCATTAAGTGGTTTGAGAATTATGAAGGTGTCTTAGAGAATTTAGAATGGAATTATAGGGATGAAGGCCATAGCTTTATATTTAAAGAAAATATTGAGGTATCTAGAGCCATCCATAATGTCTCAAATAGACACACGTGACTTTACATGGGTATCCATGGTGATATGTATCTAGGTCTTCTGGTCTTAGGTCCATTTACATGGTAATGGAAGAGACCTACAACTCACTCCCTACATAAATATTCTAACCATCAAGGGATAATGATTTTTCCTCAACAAACAATAGATGGCCTCTTTAGGGTATGATTGTCCTATGAACAATGATGTTTGTTCCATTAGGTGATTTTTAGAAATATATATGTGTCCTAGAGAATTGGGAATGCATTTCTATGGAAAATACCATTCCTTTGTAACTAAAGAAACCATTGTTCCATCAAGGGATATTCATGTCATTAGGAATTTTCAAGCACTAATAATGGGACTGAATGTCTAGGGCATCTATAAGAAACCAAATTCTCATTCCCTAAAGGAAGGTTCTAGTCATCTATGTCCAAGAACAATGACCTTAAATACCACACATGACCTCTTGATGGATTCATTTGCATTTGAGTGGTGAAATGGATTCCATTAGGACTTTTTGAGCTCTAGGTATCGATATTAAGTACTTTGACATGGTTGGAGTAGGAAACATGGGCCTTAATCCCTAAATTAATATCTTAGGAACCTAATCCATAGAATGGCATATCAAACTAGCACACGTGGCCTCTATGTGGGTATATGTAAGGAATTATGTGTTTTTTAATAGTAGGTATATTTCTTGGGTCCCTAGAGAATATTAAGGGATTAATACCATGTATAATATCGTAAAGGAAGTTTTCAGGCATCTAATTATTAAATTATGCTCTGAATCAAAACTAGTGGGAACCAATAGAAAATTCTTAGACGTATCTTAGGAGGGAGGATATAGTTTTTGATGGTTGACTATTTTAGATTCCTTAGAAATTCCAATTAGTGTTTAAGGTTCTATGTAGTACATTAAATGGAAAATTCTATGTAGTATATTAAGTGGACAAGAGAGGAACATAAGCATTGGGAACTAAAACTATCTTTTAGGCAGCTTACTTTAGGAAAAACAACTTAAACCGCTGCGCTTTATCTCTTGAGAGTATCATTTTCCTCCAAGAAGGGATATGGGTAGTAGGATCAACAACATAACATTGAAATATCACACATGATCTCCTAAGGGTGTCCGTATGGGATAATTTTGGGATGCTTTAAGGATTAGGAATATGTCTTGGGGCCCTAAACATGGTTGAGGGAGGAATCCTAAACATTACATCATAAAGGAACTATCTAAGCATACATGGTGAAGAATAACACTTCAAATGAGAATATAGGACTTCTTGATGGGATAATTGACCTATGATTTGGGATACTAATTCCATTAGGTGGATTTGAGTAATAGACAAGTGTCTCATTTCTTTTGACATTGTGAAGAAATGAATCTTAGGCCTTAGGTCTTAAAGGCACATTTTAGACACCCAAGCCCATAACAAATTCTCAAATAACCACACATGGACTAATATCATAATCATTCACCTGTTAGAGAGAATCTTAATTATAGTCGAAAGCTTTAAACAATAGGTTTGGGCCTCAGTATTACAAACATGGACTATGACCTTTTTTTTTGCATTACACCCTAATGGAAACTTCTATGCATAGAGGGACAATGACAACACCTTAAACTACAACAAATGATGTTTGAAAGATACACTTCACCTCTTAGTGGGATATGAATTACAATAAGAAGTTGTTCAATAGTAGGTATAGGATATGGAGCTCAAAAAACTATTGGGGAAGGAACCCTAAAACCACGGGGGCTTCACTTGTTGACCAATATACTATCACGTTAGTTCATATTGTGGGTTTTAAAATGATCAAAAATCGAACCAATATATTGCAGGTATTGGAGGGGTGAGGGGTTTAAGGTGGGCTAGGTAGGGTGGTTTATAAGGATTGAGCTATAAAAATGGGTGGGGAGGAGATTTTAAGTATTGGGAGGGGATTTCAATAAAAATATTTTGGGTCAATATCTCTCAAAATTAAGGGTATTCTTTAATATCCCACGATCGCACGTGCTATGTGAGAGGTTCACTGAGTGAAGTCCCCGTGCCTAAAACTGAATCCATAAAGGAAGCTTTCAGGCATATATATTCATTGCAACAACTCAAGCTATAAGATACCCTCTTGAGGTTATCATTGTCATCTAACTGGGGTTAAGGTAGCCAATGGAACTTTTTTAGTAGTAGGTATTCTTTTAAGGAATTTGACATGGTTTGGGAAGGAAATGTGGGATATGAATCCTAATATTTATTATAGGTACATTACAATGTTGATAGTCTGAAGGAAACGATCTCCTCAAGTGTATCCAGGTCCAAAATTTCCTATTCTATCTATTAAACTTCTTAATACAAGCAGCACCATCGGAATGGTGATTCCATCACCAATGGTTCCTACAGTGCCAAATGCCATAAGCCATAGATCAAATGGATTTGCATACATAAAAAATTTCCATATTGACACATTTCTATCATTCAGACGAATAGTCGTGTTGTCAGTCTTGCATTTAGACAAATCTTGTATCTAGTTCTGCATCTTTTCTCCATATCGTTCTTTCAGACTTGACATCTCTATCTAAAAATACAACGTCTTCACCCTGTCAGATTTACAATGTTTTATGTATAATCACTGTATTCTGTAACCAGAAGCATGCAGATGTGCCCTTATGTACTATTCACGTTAAGTATTAAGAAATACAAGTCTCAAGAAATTCGTGATCATATTGTATTAATCGAGTTACTGTCAGACATTCTAATCAGATTATCAGCATAAGAAACTAAAAACTATATTTCTTAAGATATTTATGTAATTTTAACGTATACGAATTGGTTTTTCTTTTAAGAAAAAGAAGAAAAAAAAAGGCATTTTTCTAAATGATAGATAGAAAATAAATAATTATTTAGATAGAAAATAAATAAAACAAAATACAATTTAGATAGAGAATAGATAATTATTTAGATAGAAAATAAATAAAACAAAAAATTGTATTTATTATTTTTATTTAAGTTTATTTATTAATATGAATTTATCTAACTCTAGTTATACAAAGTCCTGAGAAAAATTAAATATATAATTTTTTTATTACTAAATTACAACATATATCTCTTTCACCATTATAGATTAAATAAATCATTTCCACAGAATATATTAACATGTTTTGAGTTAATATAACTCAATGGATGAAAAATGTAATAATTCATGCATGCATGAAAATGTAATATTAATTAATAATGTTTTTATAAGAATAAAAGATTAAAAATCATTTTTTATCCTACATAATATTAATTGATGTTAATCAAATATATATATATATATATTACTAAATTACAATTTATATCCCTTTCAGATTAAATAAATTTTTTCAACAGTAACATGTTTTGAGTTACCATAACTCAATGGAAAATGTAACAATAATTTAGTAATGTTTTTATAAAAAATAAAAATAAAAAACCCTTTTACATGCATTATTAATATTAATCAACTGTATATTTTTTTATTACTAAATTACAACATGGATCCCCCTTTCACCATTATAAATTAAATCAATCTTTTCAACACAATATATTGACATGTTTTGAGTTAACATAACTCAATGCATGAAAATGTAATAATTCATGAAAATGCATGCATTTTCATACATAAGAACAATGTAATGAATATTAATTAGTAATGTTTTTATAAGAATAAAAATTAGAAAAGGACATAATATTAATTATATTAATTGATATTATTAGTTTTACCTTTTACAAATTCTTTTGTGCTATGCATGCATTTTTATACATAAGAATAATGTAATGAATATTAATTAATAATGTTTTTATAAGAATAAAAATTAGAAAAGGACATAATATTAATTATATTAATTGATATTATTAGTCTTTACCTTTTACAAATCCATTTGTGCTATGCATGATATTAATTGATATTATTAGCCTTTACCTTTTACATTTGAGCTCTACCAATTGAACTCTAGAGGACAAATTGGAAAAAGAAGCTTCCCTTTAAAAGAATCTGCATTCTGCATGTAGAGTAGAGGAGGACTATTGGAGACAGATGTCTTTGGCTAAACTTTGGGGATAAAAACACTAGCTTCTTTCATAAACTAAACAAGATAAAGGAAGTAAGTAGTATAAAGTGGTTAAAGAAATCTATAAGCAAGACGGGTCAGTGCAAGTTAATGAGGGTCACTTTTGGCACTTTAGATGCAATAGAAAACTGAAAAATCTTGCATCCCTCAACATAATTGTACTTTTTTAGATACTTACACAAAATATATTGCTTTGAGTAAATAAGATTAAATGTAGGAAATTGAATCATGTTTCCAAATATATAAGGTTTATGTATTGAAAATATTTATAACTAGGTCAAGTTTTATTTTTTCTAACAGTCACCTTTTAATTTTTACGTAAATGATAAGGTATATTTTTTTTGGGTGCAGCCTTTGAGGGACTAAATGATTCTTTCAGGATACAAAAATTTGCAAGCATGTAGAGAACATATAGCACTAGTGCAGGACTATTTTCTGAAAATAAAATTAGTAATTTTTTTTTTTTGATAATTATCTAAGTGATCATTCCTCAAAAATGGTACGTCTTTGTCGGTGCATCCTCTGAAGGTCTTAATGAAATAATCATGAAATGGATTTTTTATAGAATTTATAGCTTAGTGTCTTCTAGTGCACCATATAATTTATTTTTAAAATGATTAAGAATTGAAAAAGTTATGGGAAAAACACTAACAACATGTAGTTTGAGTTAAGTAGTTAGGACACAATAGAAATTGAAAACAAATAGGAAAATATAATATTTTTAAATAAAAATTACATATTTAGAATCTGTAGAAAAAATTCTATTTATGTTTAAGATTTTGTCAAGAATGATTGTGTGTAGCATACTGTAAGGAGTGTGTAAACAATGACTTCTTCATAAAATGGAAGAAATACCCAATTAGCTATGGTTTATCATATACCATAGCACAGGTTTGGATTTACGAAGGAAACTTCAAACCATGCACATAGGACTATTGGTGACATGGGAGCAAGTGAATTGGCATGTTTAAATTCAAATTACATCTTCCACCCTTGTAAAATTGGAAAACATGAGCGCGTTATAGAACTACAAAACGTGTATGTGTTTTGTAGAGCTAAACATCTAGAACTATATGTAATATATCAAATGCATGGATAATATTTTAGAGGGTGTGTGGAAAGGTAAAGGGCCTAGGAGGATGTTGGAAGTTTAGATGGCGATGGTTAATATTTTAGAGTGGGTGAGGAAGGGTCAAGGACCTAGGAATATGTGGGAAGTTCTAATGGCGATGGTTAATAGTTAAGAGGGGGTGGGGAATGGTCAAGGTCCTAGGAGGATGTTGTAAATTCAAGTGGATAAATATGAATGGAATGGGAACATTATGGGTTACAAGGGTGAAGGGGATTGGGGATTAAGAGAATTATTAGGAGGAGAAGAGGTGTTGAACACCTATAGGGTTAGAAGACATACATAAGACTTGAGTGATGAAGGGGGATAAAGTGGAGGGGAGGATGTGGGTGATGGTTTGCTGAGAGAGATGATGGGTGAATGGAAAGGTGGATATGGAGTATTAGATGAGGAATAGGATGTGTTGGAGGAGAGAGGTGAAGGAGGGGAAAATTGAATAGATGGGAATGAGATGCGATAAAACAAAGAATAGGAGTCATAATGAGGTAGGGGGTTGAGGCTAAAGGATAAGTTGAAAACAGAGAGAGAGAGAGAGAGAGAGAGAGAGGGAGAGAGAGAGAGAGGGTGAGAGAGAATAAGATAGAAAGGGAGGTTTTAGGAGGGGGTTGAGGGAGGGATGAAGATAGAGTGAAGGAAAGATATATTGAGGGAGCAATAGAAGTTGCATGTGTGTGAGGGGTGATGGGGGGACAAACAGAAGGAGATAAAGGGGCAGGTTCACATGTCTAGAGAGAGAGAAAGAGATGGACGGTGTCAAAGAAAGAGGGTGGAGGGTTGAGAGATGGATAGAGAGGGAGTTTGTGAAAGAGAGAAACATGGAGAGGTACGATGGAAAGAGATAGGGAGGGAGAGATACAATTTGAGATAGAGAGAGAGAGAGAGGGATGATGGCACAAAGGGCTAGTAATTAAGGGAGAAGGGAGGTAAATATAAGGTGGAGAGAGAGGGAGAGATAGAGGGAGTTTGTGAGAGAAGGGGGGATATGCATACACACACACACACACACACACAAAGATTATGTGGGAGAGAGGGGGATGGGTGAGCTAGAGAGTGAGAGAGGGAGGGGTGGGAAATAAAGAGAGAGAGTGATGGAGGGAAGGATAGAGAGGAAAATATAAACAAGGTGGAGATATATTATGAGATATGGTAAGTGAGGGAGGGACACGCACACACATATTGTGTGTGTGTGTGTGTGTGTGTGTGAGAGAGAGAGAGAGAGAGAGAGAGAGAGAGATTATGTGG
>LPNX010839921.1:53716-104461 GCA_001517045.1 Pseudotsuga menziesii
CGAGAGAGGAGCAATAGAGAGAGAGTGATGTAGGGAGGGATAGTGAGGGAGGTAAAAATAAGGTGGAGAGAGGTTTTGAGAGATGAGGAGTGAGGGAGGGACACACACACACATAGATATAGAGAGAGGGAGGTTGTGAGAGACAGAATGGGGAAAGGCACACACACATACACATAGAGATAGTGAGAGATGGAAATACAAAGGCAGGGAGGGCCAATGAGTAAGGAATAGATGGATAGTGAGTAAGGCACATGTGTATCCATAGATTCCAAAAATATTATTTAGGGATCGAGTATTGGATTTCCTCCCTTGACTATGTTGAGTCATTAATACCCATATCTAATGCTCAAAACCTCTTAAAGGCATCTGCATATTTTCTTGGAGACCAAGAATACCTTGTGTAGGTCATTTGTGGTGCTTCATGGAATTGTTCATTAACATGCGTGCCTCAAATATTCCATTATGGCATAAGGAACAAGCATATTCCATCAATCATATCTTAGAGGCCCCATACTTGGTGCTCAAAACCACATAATTCTACTAACATCCATATTCATAGTCCAAATATATCTATGACATGCCATGTGTGATTTTTTAAGGCATCCTTTCTATCCCTAGATGCCTAGAATCTTTATTTAGGGCCTAAGGCCATAGTTTCCTCCCGTGACCATGTCCATGGCCTTGACATGCATACCTAGTGCTCAAGAAATTGTGATGGAACGCATATCCCAATTAAGATACAAATGATTCACTTTCAAGGTCATGTATGGTGGTTGGAGGCATCGATTTTGTCCCTAAATGCTTAACAACTTTCTTTAAGGCCTAACGACCAAGTGTTTCCCCCTACCCATGTAAAGGGGCCTAATATCTGTACTTAGTGCTAAAAATGTTCTAATGGAACTAGTATCCTCATTTCAAGGTAAATGAAACCATGGAAGGCTCTATTGAGGTTGTTCAACACATCATTCTTGGATCTAGATGGATAGAATCATCTTCTAGGGGCTAAGGCCTAGGTTTCCTCCCTTATTATGTCTAAGGTCCCAAGACACATACATATTACTTAGAAACCCCTAATGGTTTTCATACCACTATTCAAAACAAAACTATCAACATGAGAGGTCATATATGGTGGTTCAAGGTGTCGTTCATGGATCTTGAGCCGTAAAAGATGGTTTACAACCTAAAATTAAAGCTTTTATGTACCAACCATGATTAACACCTTATCCTACATATCTAATGCTAAAAATATCCTAATCATGGCCATATCCCAACTTAAAGGTTGAGGATAACTTTAAGAGATCATGTGTGTGGGTACTATTTACCCAACTTACAATGGAGGTTATACAGCATGGCTCTATGATGACCAAATACAATAGTAACATCTTGACATAGGAATAAAACATCTCCCTTGGGATATATCAGTAAAATAAATTGAAAATATTCTTTCAAGTTACAATATTTCAACACTCCCCCTTAACGAGAAGGGTATTCTATTGACAACGACATCATCAACTATAGGAGTAATGAGAGAGAGAGATAGAAGGAGAGAAGGGGAGAGATAGTGAGAGAGGGAGGGATGGAGGGGAGAGATAGGGAAGGAGGGATACAAGGTAAGAGAGAGGGTAGGGGGTAGGAATAAAGGCATATAAGGTTAGTGATTAAGGGAGAAGAAGGGAGAGAGTGCTATAGTGAGGGACAATGGTGAAGAAAAAGAGAAGGTGGAGAGTGGGGTGGTAGGGACATGGATGGAGTAAGGGAGAGTAAGAAACATATAGGTAGGGATTTATAGAGAATGAGGGACAAATATTTAGAAATATATAGGGGGTATCTAGGGTTTCTTGGGAGAGATTTAGGGGGGTATAGAGAGAAACATTTATATGCATGAAAAGAAGGGAACAATATAAATAATTGTTTTCTATGTAACCATAGAAAACATTTGTTTTCTCTTGATTTTATTCATCTCCTTACTCGTGCACCTAACTTATTTATTGTGCTTAACCATATCATGTGTGTATTTTGCTTCTCCATATTGTGTGCACGTTTTTCCTTTATATAACATGTGTACATTTTTTTACTGTATAAACATTGTCCTATTTCTATCCTACAACAACTTTACTTTGTCTAAACAAAAAATAGGTTATCGCGTGCTTTTTTTCAATGGAGCACGAGCCCACCATTGGAAATATTCACAATGAACCATCTCCATCATTCTTTTTGTTATGCAGGTGCAGCATTGAGGACATATTTCGTGGTTGATCATTATGGGTTTGGTTTATATGATCATATTTGAAGAAGATAATCAACAAGCTTGAAGAATATCTAATTGAATAACAACAAAGAGAAGGTATTTGAAAGATTCATTTTGCCTATAATTGAGGGGCACACAACATAAGATATCAATATTCAAGACCATTTCATGGTGATGGTGGATATACACAATTGTACAAGAGACTCATCTTGAGGAACAATTTATGATTTAACTTTCATTTGCTTATTATCAAAGAGCACCAAAGGTAAATGTACTCATTCATCATTGTTTGGATGGGAAATATGAACAATTGAGAAGGAAGATTGAATCACCTTGAAGGATATATAATTCTAAAGAACTAAAGGTTTGAAATATTGTAATTGAGGAGCATAAAAAACAAACTATATTGAATTGATCATTATGATTATGGGGAATGTACATAACCGAGGAAGAAAATCAACAAGGAAGAAGAGACCTCAAGAAGTCATTGAAGAAGAGAAAGAAAAGAAAAGAATAGACATGATGAATCAGAGGCTTTCTTTGGAAACTAATCCAAATCGAATTATAGAGGATACCACAGCCCATCATATTAATCCACCACAAGAAAAAATGAAGCATTCACTAGAGGGGCCTTCAATTTCCACCATAGTTGTTCAACAAGCACCACATGGAAGTATTCAAGAAGAAAAATGTAGTTTCTCATTAGGGGATGTTTCAACTCCCACTTCAAGTTAAAGTGATAAGTATCATCTCAAGATGAAGCTCATGAAGAAACACAAAATTTGTTCACCTCTTATTGTTGTACAAGTGATCAAGTCAGAGAGGCCTTGGACATGGAGCCTATTGTTAAAGAAGAAAATGTTATCCGGGCCATCGATGAGGATGTTGGAATTCCACCATCCAACTACCAAGAAGAGAATGAAGGAAAACAATCTACTAGTGAATTTTTTGACCCACAACCCAATAGTACCTCAGAGGATGAATCAAACTTTGAGATAAATGAAGAAAGCATTGGTGGTAAATCAAAATCTTAGACTTTTCCTTTCCTATTAGCGTTTGAAATTTTTAACCACAATGTGCATAATTGTTTGGTAGATTTTGGAGGCTTGTCCAATGTTATGCCACTTACTATTTGTAAGAATATTAATGGTAAACTGACACGATCCCCCTCACAGATAATTCAACTGGATAGGTATACTGTTAAGGTCATAGGGGAGTGCTAATTAGATTGTCTGGAGATTTGAGAGTTTTCCAATTCATAGATATAATGGTAGTGGATATACCTGACGCTTATGGTCTGATATTGAGAAGGGACTGGTTAATGAAACTTAACAAATTTTTTTCAACTAATTGGTCTCACATGTGGCTTCCTTACCAGGAGAGTCAGAATCAGATTAAGATACTGAGGAAGCCCATATAAAATAGGATGTGACTCAGTTGGAAGGAAATAAGGAACCAGTCAATTTCTCATCTTCAGTTTTGGGGAATTACTTTTTAGAGATTAAATCGGGGAATTATCAAGCCAAGAATTCAGTCTAAAATAATTAGACATGCAATCTGATCTCCTTCGATTTTCATGTACTTATGATATTGATTGTAATATAGTAAGCTTAGTTACAAATGTAGAAGATACTACTAACCCGATACATTTAGAAGATAGATTTTGGATTTTGGATTTTGATGGTTATAAAACACAAGAGGGATCAGGGGCTGGTTATGTCCTTGTTTATCACAAAAGAAATAAAAATTTCCCCTCTTGTAGTCTAGAGTTTGAATGTACAAATAACAATACAGAATCCCTAGTTCAAGCTTTGAAGAAATCCATTGAGTTAAATGTAAAAAATTTGAAGGTTTTTCGTGATTCTACAGAAATTCCCTTTCAATAACAACTTAGAGAAATATGCCCTAAGATGGAACCTTTGATCTAAAAGGAGCTAAAGAATATTGTCCCTTCAACTTAAAAAAATCAATATTTATAAGGACGAGAATAAATTATTCACGTAAATGACCTTGTTCTCAAACAGTACTTTACCTAGGATCTATAAACCCTTTGTACATGAGTAAAAAATTTCTTTTCTGATTTTCTTTTATTAGGATTTTTTAGTTTATTCTTGCTTATAATAAACCAAAGCAATATTTGGCACTTGGGAGTATAAGAATTTGAATAATTTCATGGATCTTTGCAAATCAGGAACTGCTTAAGGGAAGACATGCATGGTAAAGTTTGATCAGTATGAGATTCTTTAATTGTGCCTAATTATGAAAGAGGAAAATGTTTTGAGTCCGCTTTTGAGTCATTATAAACCCTATCAAATAAATAAGACTCAAAAAGTCTGGATTACTATCTTGGGGCTCCATCCACTCTCACATTAATATATGTCCTAGGAAGTCTACTATGATAGACCCATGGAAAGGAAGCAAGTCAGACTGATATATTGAATTCAAAATAATCCCATGTTGTAAATCAAAGAGGCCAAAAGGATTATATTGAAAAGTCAAAATTCTGAACTATTTAGTCTTCAATTAAAGAAATTATGCTGAAGGAATAAATCATTAGATCAAAAGGGTTGTCAAAACAACAAATATCAGTAATGTTCTTCTCCGTTTGTTAGCATGATCAGAAAACAAAATTTTCAATCACACAAAATGACATTATGGATGGAAGAACCCATATCAAATTCTCAAGGTGAAAGAAGCAATTAAGGAAGACTTGGAAGACATTGTCATCCGTAAAGGAAGCATCAAAATAATGCTTATAGAATGGGCATGAGGAACAAACGAATACATATGTCTGACCATATTATGATTTTGTGGAGTCATATCAAGTGGCAACTCAAAGACAAGGGTAAAATGAACTTCATACTTTTTTCTAAGAGAGTTATCAATACTCCTAGTTTGGTTACCCTACTCCCAAAAATTACAACAAATGTGAGACACCAAAGTTATATCCTTGGATGATTCTGGCCCTTTAAAGAATCTCAAGGGTCAAATTGAAAATATGGTTACATACTAGAGATCTAGTACCATGCAAAAAAAAATTCATTCAAAGAGGGATTTTTTCAGCAATCTGTGTTCACCACCTAGTCTCCAATTTTTGCTGTTGCAACTCCTTCCCCAAAATTTTGATATTTTAAGGCCCCTCCTTCTAATATTGTTTGAAATCTTACTAAAACTAGTTTTCTAACTCCAAGAATTCCACCTTGCACACTTAGTTTTTTCCAGAAGCTTCAGTAAGAGAAGTTTTTGGCAAGTAAAACTCACTTTTTCCCTTCGACATATCAGATCAACTATGTGAGTTTCACCAAAGTTTCGGCATAACTAATCCAGTCTCTCCAAAATGGTTGGATAAATCAAAAGAATTTTTTTTGGGATTGTCATTTTGACACAACTGAATGAAACCCGCTGACATTATCAGAAGTGACTCATGATTGCCCGCTGAAATGCTCAAAGGTTTTTGGTCGGAGAAGACTTAGTATTTTCTATTGAAACATTCACATATTGAAAAAAAATAAGATTTCGACATGACTCAAATAAATACACCGACACTGTCAGAGGTGACTCGCGGCTGGGTGTCGAAATGATCAGATAGGTTGGAAAAATATTGCCAATAACAAATGTTGTCGAGTGTTCGGTTTAACTCGATTTTTTCGCTGAAATATTCATGAATTGAAAAAGATGATAGATTCTTAAAGCCCACTGAAATGGCCACATGCCCAGAAATAGGAAGGAACTGTCGAGATTTTGCTGAAACTATTGGTAATACTCACGTTTTTTCGTCGAAATGGTCACGTCGCCAGACTCGAGAAAAAAGATGACAATGTCACTGATACAATCAGTGTGACTGGTGTTTTGTTGCCAATATGATTAGAGATGTGGTTAAGTTCATTAGCTTATCCACAACAACCAAATTTTTTTCATGCCAAACGGATTTTTCCCAACAACTGTATTAAATAATACACAGACCGCACTAATGGCATTTTTTTGTTCATTTCTTTCAATACCATTATTTATGTATTTTTCTACAATGATGCATGGTATTAATCTCTTTATTTATTTATAAAAAAAATTGCGGTATCACTAATTCACTTCTCATTTGTACATTCATGTATCACAAGAGTTATTTTTTTCCAATTTCGATTATCTTACCAAGAAGAGTATGAGACAGACAACTGAAGGCATAAAATCAGAAATGGAACTTCTAGGGTTTTGTAGGAAAGTATCCCGAAGGTTGAACAACGAGGTTTCCAAGACCCTAGAAAGTGTGAGGAATTTTATAAGACAATGCATCAGGTCCATGAAAGCAGTCGGATTTCTTTGGAGCCGAATATTACCAATATTCTAGAATAAAACCAACAAGTGGCACTCATAGAAACACAACTTTCAATGCATGAAGTGACTTCGAAGGTACTGGAGCCAATAAAATACAAATCTATTGCTGAGGAGGGAAGCACATGGGATTCGTATGTTTCCATCACTGCAGGGCTTGCATAAATTTTGTCTCTTAGGGAACCATTTGTATTTTCCCATTTAAAGCACTAAAAAACAAATTGTGGGAATTTCTAGGGTTAGGGTAGGTCAAAGGTCAGAAAATGACAAATTCAAATTGTAGTAAATAGGGGTAGAAAGTATAACAGAAGGACTTTTGGCTGGCATAAGAGAGAATGGACTATATTGTAAAAGAACTAATTCTTTGCTAATAAGAAAGATCGATTTGCTGGAAGAAATGCTTGCACAAAAATTTGCTTGGAATGTGTGGAATGCATCATGTGGAATTGCTTCTTCTTGCTTTTGTACATTATATAGTGAGATTGTTCCAAATTCTTGGAATTAATTCGTTGGTTATGAATGGATTTGCTTTCTATGTAAATTCCTGTGTAATGAATGAGTAATAAATGGTTTCATTATATCACAGCTATCTTTGATATTATTTCTATTGTAAATGTGAGCATTAGATTAGAGCATCTATTTGTGAAATTGATGTCCGCAGTTGTAGTATATGACTTTGGATTCTAGATTTTATCCTTGCAGGGATGGATAAATTAGAATAGGATATATTAGCTTAGTATGAGATTTAGAAGTATAATTCAGAAGGAAGAAATGATAATACGAGAGGTAAGAACCTACACATCACTTGTGAGATTTCTGTTTATCAATTATATGCATTTAGTCACTTTCATTTCATCTCTACGTAAAGAAAACAACATAAACGGTGAATCACGTTGTAACCAATAAAATATTTAAAAAAACTTAATCCATGATAGTCGGTTCATTAACCAAACCGATTCCCCACACCAAATAGTGGAAAATCTAATTTGGATTTCTTATTGGGGAGAATCCCTACTGTCTGTACCTAGGATTTTTCCAAGCATCAACAGATAGTCATCTAGGGTTAAGGTTCCTACATTCCTCAACCCCAAATGAATGTTATGGCCTTAGACCCTTTAGAATACTCTTGAAATTCAACACATGATTAGCTCAAAAGGTGTGAGTAATGGAATTCAATGTGCCATCCACTATGTACCATAGTGGTCAACATCATAGGTCAACTTGCGGGAGGAATAAATTTGGCATATGGAATCTAATTGAGGTGATTTTTAAATTGTTGGAAATATCTTGGTGTTTATAACAACATCAAGAGGTTAGGTGCTAAGCTTGCAAGAAATTTACCCCAAAAACAATAGTTTAACGCCTTAAAAAATCTCTAGATGGTTCTAGAAACCAAATCACTAAAAGAAGGCCTACATATAAAATGGATCCTACAAGCCAATACCTCCAAATTTTCCAGCCCAAACATACATAAATAAACGAGGAATTATATTATGATCCATTCTAAATCACCAAAGGGCTTGAATTTATTTTACAACAATAAAATTCCTTCAAGGAGCTTGTGATGCAAATTGTAATTTTCTACGAACTACTAGAAATAAGTGGAAAAAGTTTCAAGTGTTCTTGTATGTCCATTGCACATTCTTTAATTATATTTTTTGTATGAATTGTTATGATTTTCATCATGTGTGAAACCAACGATTAAAAACATGTGTTTCCTCGTACGAGGTCATAGGTTCAAATCCATAGGGGGGTAGGGTATGTACACCTTTGTAGACTTTAGCAGTCTAATCATTGCATAGAGGGGGTCCCTTGTCCCACAAACAATGGGGTCTCAGATAACAGACTGGTTTTTGGATTAGTTGTTACCTTAAAAATAGATTATTGTTATTGTTGTTTCTATGCTCTAAGTGTTAATTTCCATTTTTTAATCTTTCTCATGTTTTATTTTTTTGAAACATGTAGGGTTGCATAACAAATAATTCAGCGTCAATGATGTATTCATCATGTTGCATAAGAGTGTGGCATGGAAGAAATTATATGGAGTGGTTCAAGTCTCACATTCTAGGATGCTCAATGGTGATATTGAGAGATCCAGTAGTAAGGGATGTCTCTTATTGAACAAAATGTGACATGACTAATTCTTGGATGTTTATTTTTCATGGTTGACATTTTAGACAAATGGAACGTTATGCCCATATTTTCTTTTGTAATGTAGAAATACTCAGTCATTGGAATAGTTAAGATTAAGAATAAGGACATGTGTGGTATAATACTTATGGTATTTTTTGAGACAAGGAACACTATGAGAAGATAATTGGAGATTATGAGAAATTGAAGATGTTTCCAAAGTGGAGGGTCAAAAGTTTGAAGAAGGGAATCAGGTTCCTTAATGTTGAGATTAAGGATGGTTATGAATATTTATTAATATACCTGTATCCTTAATATTGAGTTTTGGTTACCAAGCAATGGAATCCAATAAGTACTTGAAAATAAAACACAAGAGATATAACATCCAACAAATAACAATTACTTAGTCATTTATCATGTCTTATCAATACAAGGGAGGGAATGAAGTATAAAATTGAGCACATATATCTGTGTATCAACACACAAATCACAAGATAGATAAGATAATTTTACTCAGAAATTGAAGAATAAAGCAGTGCAAAAAATGGTTTGCAGTTGTGAATGCTTTCATTAATCAAAAGTAATCGGATGATTAATTACAATGTAATACACTCGTAATGATAACCACTCAATTCGAACGCATGAGCGAGGAATTTGAATTGATTGAATCTACCTAACTACATGGATAACTAGACATATCTAAATCAGTATCGGAGCCCAACTAGTTAGCTCCAGTTGTCTAAATCAATGCACGAGTCAGTTAGAATTAGTTAACTAGTCTAACTGAATGTGTTTGGTGAGGAATTGCAGCTTTCCACATGCAATCAATCAATGAATGGTGCTAACTGAATGTAGCTAGATGTAATTTAATGTAACTTACTCCTAACTAGGATTAATTAGTCACTAACTGAACTCAACTGAAAGAGGTTGGTTCTGACACTCCCGGTGACTCCTAAATTGTAGGAATTGGTCTAGGAGGCTCCTAAACGGATGCATGCAAGTGCAGCCAGTGGCAATTAGCCTCAACTAGTGTTCCCCATACTCTAGTAACTAGTACATGTGGCCCAATTAGGCCATGTGGACCCAATGATGCTAGTGACTAAATATAGATTAAAAAGACTCCTAATTAAGACATAATTGACCAAATTGGACAAGGGAGGATTATAATTCTGACACCCCCCCCTAAATGTTAACTTGAAAAATTTGTGGGACCTTATAACTAAGACCATAGGTCACCCATTATAGCTAAAGCAAAGTAATTTCTTAATACAAGGAACTGGGGAAAAAACCACATGGGAAAAAATCCCCCTCTAACTAAGCAGGTAGAATTAGGATTCAAGTTTAAAAAAACTTGAAAATATGTTGTTGCAACCTTTATATTTGTGGTGTAGAAAAGAAAAATGCATGATGTTCTGTGCACAGGTATCTTGGGTCCTGGCATGTAGACTTCTCCATCTTCTCCCAAAATGATGATGGAAGGAAGGAGGAATGTAACCTTTGCCTCTTTTTGGATGAAGAGGTGTATGATTCACTCTATTCTTTTGAGAGTAGTGTAGTAGATAAGACCTTTCCATGTATCATCTCACAGGGATCTTGTTGCATCTCTCTGAAGGAGGTGAGATTGCATGACATAGCACAAGGTTCTCTTTCTGAAACTGATGTTTTGTCCTTTGTGTGTCAGATGGATTTTTGGTCATCTTCCTAGCTTCCCCCTTGGGAGTAGGGACTGGATATGGATCTAAATCACCCTGAATCTCAATCTCATAAACTAATACAACTGGTTCTGCAATACTAGTGGAAACTACAAAAGAAGTAGATAAAATGTTTTTACCTTCTATTTAAAGTGGCAGCTGAGAGTGCATTGGTTCTGAAAATGGCAGGAAGTGTGAGAACTAATATGTATTGGAGGCATGATTTGTAGAACCCTTCACTATGATGTTACTAGTATATATATCTATAATCTCCATTGAGTCAAGACCAAATATCACTCGCTTTGGAGGGCCAGTGTGAGTCATCTGGCATACAGATAACAGATTTTCAGCTAAGGAGGGCACACAAAGCACGTCTTTGAACTTTACATGTTCAAGCTTGATAGAACCCTTGCCTTTGGATCGAATTTGACTGTTATTACCCATCCAAATAATAGGGCCATCATAAGACTATAAAGAAGAGAATGATTCTCTGGATGCAACCATATGATTGGAAGCTCTAGAATCAATGAGGAAGGCATGTGTTGTTGAACAACTATCCTTTAGTGCAATGAATCTCTCATTATGTTCTTTAGTTTCTTCTCAATGGTAATATTTCCTTGCCCCAGCAGGTATAGTGATGTTATGTTTCTTGAGAAGAACAACCATTTCATCAATTTTTCTTCTCCTAGAGGAGCTTTCTAGAAGAAATCCCCTTCCACAGTAAGAACAAAGGGTCTTTCCTTTTCCATTCTTCTTGCTTCTCTTTGAGCCCAAGGGATGATATGACTACTCTTTTTCCATAGGAGGCTCATTATATTCCTTCCCCTTACCATTCATAGCCTTAGGTCCTCCAACAACCAATTCTTGAGATTTTGAAGGTCAGATGATCCCCATTTGGATCAACTTTGTTGAAATATTGTAACTTCAAAGAATATTCTATATGTATCCTTTTGTGGTCCCCGATGGTCCTACCAGGAGAACCACTTGTATTACATTGTACCCCGATGCTCCTAATCAGAAGACCTAATAAGAGTCATGAGGTAGCCCCCTATAATTGTAAAGGTGGGTCATTATCACCCCAATGTGGTTACTTGAGCCTACATGTGTAACTCGAGCCTACATGTCAAATGAGTTAACTTAAGTGAATGGATGAATATAAATAGAGGTGTAGTGCTCCTCATTTGAGACACGCACACACTCTCACTTGTGTAGCGCATTAGTGGAGAAGAGAAGTAGCTGGAGAAGGAGGAGGATCATGCTTTGATCTCCTTGCTGGTTTTATCTTTTATCTTTTTGGGGCATCTATATTGAGGAAGATTTTGCTGGGTTTTTCCCTTTATGGTTTTCCCAGGATAAATCTATGTGTTCCTTTTTTATGGTTTTGCTTGTCTATCTTTTAGTGATCCTGTTTATATGCTTTTGTCATGAAAATGAAATGAAATACTGATGTCTTAGCTAAGCATATGAAAATTTAACATGGTATCAGAGCCACCTTGAAAAGAAGACATTGTGCAGCTACAGAATCTAGATTTCTTACTTTTTGTTTCTCTCTCCACAATTGATCAGCAAAATAAGGCTAGGCTGACTCTCCATTGAAGGGCGCATCTTTCTGTCGAAGCGGAATTCAATTCCAAGCATTTTTAGTTTTCGATGCAGGAAATTAGGGCTTCTTGCAGAAGAAGAATTTTTTAGTGAGCCTAGCATAGGATTGCTCTCCTCATCAAAATCGAAGTCTATAGATTTGGATCAAGTTTTTTGGTTGGGTGAAACTCCGGGAAAGTCAAACCCTAGTTTGACCCCAAGCTAGAAATACCCTAAATACTAAAACTGCTAAGTTTCAGCGCATTCAATATATGGCAATATTGGCGAAGGCTCAGGAGATGAAAATTGCAGAGGCCAAAGATACGGTCCTTTTGTACACTGCATCCAAAATTCAACCTTATATTCACTATATTCTGGGAGATATGATCCCTCCAAGTTAGGGTTCCAGCCTCTTCCAAAATTCATCCCTAAACAGGACAATGTGGAAAGTTTCTATAGCGTGGGCTAAATAGGTCCAAATTTAATTCCTGAAGATGTTCGAGAAAGAGCACGGACTTTAATTTCTTTGGTCCAGATTTCAGAACCAGAATATGAAACAGTGACATGTGGTAGGCTGTACAACTTCACTGTTCTGAATAGTCCTGTAACAGGCCACCTTGGGAAAAGGATCATAAATCCTAATTGGTGAAACAAATTCTGATGAAACCTATGGTTTTGGATCAGGGACACGTGAGGTTACCTCCGTGTAAAATTTCAGACATATAGGCGTAGTAATTTTGGATATATCATAGAATCCATGACAAGAATTTCTGCAAAAGAAATTGGAAAACTAGGGCTTCCTATTCTGAGAGCTTTCCTCCACTGTTTTCAGAAAAGGAGTACATTGGATAGATCCATTTGAAGAGATATAAATTTCTATCCAATTTAATCTGAAATATTCCAAGTTTTTAAAATTAGGGTTTCTCTGACAAACCCTAGATCAACTAGCTCTGGAAGCAGGACGAACACCTCAAATCGGTAAGATCTAATATTTTGCTATTTGAATTTGAGGTTCTCATTTCAAAGTGATCTATCACATCAGCTTGTTGATAATATTGGTGAAGTTGAAAAATTTCAAGCATGGAAGTATTTGATCTCTCTGAAGAAAATGAATTGACACCTACATGAGTAGAGAGGTTCCAGTTCCATATGGAGATGAGGCTCAAAGGCTTACATAAGAAGAACTTGATCAAGGCCAAGAAGATCATTGTTGATTCAATCACGGATCAACTTGTACCACAAGTGTCTTCCCTAAAGACAGTGAAGATGTTTTATTCCTTGATCAAGATATTTTAAGATAAGAACATAAATCAGAAGATGGCTTTAAGAAAACAGTTGAAGAATGTGAAGATCTAGAATGTAGAACATCTTGAAGTAGTAGAAGAAGAAGTGGAGAATGCAGAAGTGGTGATATCCACCTTGAATGGTCTCCCAAGATCATGGGATTCATTCATGATTACATTCAATTGAATCTAGGAAGAAGAAGAAGCTCGACTCATAAGAAGAGAAGAAGAATATGGGAGCAATTGAAGATCAAGCTCTCACCATTCAAAGAAGATCCCTCAAGCAATGAGGAATGTGAAGAACTCAATTCTTGAAGAACCTCTTATCCATCTTATTATTTGAATAAGAAATGATGATGTCATGAAGAAGATGATGAAGCGGAATGATCAAGATGGAGTCTACCCATGAAACAAATAAAAGATAAGTATTCAATTGTCATTTCATGATATTTTTTTGTTATACATTTGATTATATTCAGTTGATGTGTTATGCATGATAGATTGTTTCCATTAATGAATGTATACTACTAATATGCATGTGATGAGTAAGTAGCTCATGGTGCTATACAACTCTCCATTGCTACTTATCAAACCTCTTTGCTGACATATTGGATTAGTGCACAATTTCAATGATGTCATGATAGAGATGGAAGGCATCTAGAAATTTTATGTGAGATATGGATGAATGTTGTATTGACTAAAAAGTTGCATGATGCATAAGAATTTGTCATTATGCATATGTCTTATGAAATAGTTCTAACCATGCAACTGGTGCATTTGAATTGTAGGAAAGGTCCTGTACAACCTCCTACAAGAAAAGAAGGACAAGACTTGTTCTGAAGAACAAGTGATGACAATTCAAGATTCACTCCAATAAACATGAATCTAAAGCTCCCAGGGTCAGAGACACCATGATGGAAGAAAGAGATTCAGAGAGCGCTAGATCCACCTTGAAGGATGAAGACCACCATCAGTACAGGAGATAACTCAAGATGAAGAAAAGAATGCTATGAAACAAGCTATGATCAAAGAATAACAATTGATCATGGGGAATGATGTATAAGATATGATTTCGAGACATAAAGGGAAGTACGTAGTATCTTCCATATGGATCTACAAGAACAAGTGTACAAAGAAAGGTTCATGATTTTTCTCAGAAAGAATAGACCATGACATGACATACTCTATTGACCAGTATATATCAAGCATAGAACCACCTATACAGAATGAAGAGGGAAGATGATACTCCACTTCAGGTGAAGTGACTACAGAAAATTATATCTGAGTTCGACATGGTACGACAGGATGGATAGCTTTGTGATGGATTGATACTTTACCAAGAGTAAAGTGGGTTCCAACCTTCAAGGTTGAATGCAGAATACTAGGATATGTTGATGACTTGAGAAGACAAACTCATAGAAGATGTTATGATAATAGAATGATGTTTGGGATATAGTACTCAAACCAGAAAGAAAGAATGTGGTATATTTCAAATGGATTTGCAAGATAATATATGTTGCTGATAGAAGGAAGGTAAGACTTGTGGCTAGAGGTTTCTATCAGAAAGAGGGAATTAATTCTGAAGAGACACTTACTCCAGGAAGCAAGGTACACTTCCTTCAAAAATATCATGGTAGTTTCTTCTATGATGAAGTAAAGACAAGCCTTCCTTAATGGTATGATTGAGGAAGAGTTTTACATAGAATAGTCACGAGGTTTTGAAGTTGAAGACAGATGGAATCAAGAATGCAGGATGAAGAAGGCCCTCTATGGCCTGAAGCAAGCTCCCAGAGCTTGGTATGGAAGAATAGATAGTTTCTTGATGAGCATGGGCTTTTCCAAGAGTAAAGTCAATCCTAACATTTCCTACAAGGTTGTAGAAGATGAACCTGTCATTCTATTACTATATGTGGATGACATATTCTTGACAGGGAATGAGAAACAGATCATGGAAAGCAAGAAGAAACTAGTAGAAGAATTTGAGATGAAAGACCTTGGGTTAATGCATTATTTCCTAGGTTTGGAAGTATGTCAAAGTTCAGAAGGAATCTTTCTCAACCAGGGAAAGTATGCGGTAGAGATATTGAAGATATTCAATATGTTGGAATGCAAAGTCATGGCCACACCCATGGACTCCAACCTGAAGCTGTTAACTGATGACTCATTAGAGTTAGTGGATGTAACTCACTACAGACAGATCATTGGGTCATTGATGTACTTAACAAATACTAGACCAGACATTTGTTTTGCTATGAACACCTTAAGTCTATATCTTGTTCAAACAAGACGGCTTCACTTAGTAGCTGCAAAACATGTGATGAGATATCTGAAAGGGACTATAGAATTTGGTCTATACTATGATGGTAGCCATGAGTATAGATTGTATGGCTACACAGATGCAGATTGGGCTGGAAGTATCTCAGACAGGAAAATCACATCAGGTAGATGCTTTTGTTTGAGGTCTGCTATGAGTTCATGGTTTAGCAAGAAACAATCCACTGTTTCTCTTAGCACGGTTGAAGCAGAATGCATAGAAGATTGCTCTACTAAGTTGTGAATCCATATGGCTTCAGAAGCTGATATTAAGTCTCTTTGACCTCAAGATGGATACCTACAATGATTCTATGTGATAACCATAGTTGTGATGAAAAAGAAACCTATGTTCCGACGTAACACGTACAAATCCGGTATTTCTACATACAAGATAAGATGCAGATGATGATACTATAGATGCAGATGATGGTGATTCAGTATTTCTATATTGAATATAGAGATGATGATGTTTCAGTATTCCCATACTGAAGATATAGATGATGATGATTTTAGTATTCCCATACTGAAGATATAGATGATGATGATTTCAGTATTCCCACATTGAAGATATAGATAATATTTCAGTATTTACATACTGTAGATACAGATGATGGTGATTCCGTATTTCTATACTGAATATAGAGATGATGATGATTTCAGTATTTCTATACTGAATATATAGATGATGATGCTTTCAATATTCACATATTGGAGATACAGATGGTGATAGTTCAGTATTCACATACTAAAGATGTAGATGATGATGGTTTGGATGATGATGTATCGATGAAGCCTCTGCCTAGAGTAGAGTTTGAACACTTTCGAGACAAGATTGGTGTTGTTCAGAAAGACCTTCCTTGAAAGGGGGAGTAGTGATGTTGCAGTGGGATTGTATCATCCCTGGGAATTTTCCCTAAAGTGATCCGGAGACCTTGGTCCTCGAGAATGAAGAGGGATTGTATTATCCTGGGACATCTGTCCATAATAGATCTGATGACCTCTATCCTCGAGAACGTGGTGGGATTGTATCATCCCTGGGCACTTTCCCTAAAGTGATCCGGAGACCTCGGTCTTCAAGAATGAAGAGGGATTGTATCATCCTGGGACATTTTTCCATAATATATCCGGTGACCTCGGTCCTCGAGAATGTGGTAGGATTGAATCATCCTTGGAAATCATCCTAAAGTGATAGGGACTAATTCTCCCATAATCAATCTGGTGGCTTCGGTCCTCAAGAATGTGGTGGGATTGCATCATCCTTGGACATAGTCCTAAAGTTATAGGGACTGATTCTCTCATAATCAATCCGGTGGCTTCGGTCCTCGAGAATGTGGTAGGATTGCATCATCCTTGGACATAGTCCTAAAGTGATAGGGACTGATTCTCCCGTAATCAATCTGGTGGCTTCCGTCCTCGAGAATGTGGTAGGATTGCATCATCCTTGGACATAGTCCTAAAGTGATAGGGACTGATTCTCCCCTAATCAATCCGGTGGCTTCGGTCCTTGAGAATGTGGTAGGATTGCATTGTCCTTGGACTTAGTCCTAAAGTGATAGGGACTGATTCTCCCGTAATCAATCTGGTAACTTCGATTGTCAAGAATGTGGTGGTATTGTATTATCCCGGGACTTTAAGTCCAAAAGTGATCCAAATACTTTTTGTATTTGAGTTGTGGATTGAATTTTGTTGATGATGATGATGATGCCATACTGATCGAAAGATCAGAGTATGATGATGATGACGTACTGATCGAAAGATCAGAGTATGACAATGTACTGATCGAATGATCAGAGTATGATGATGACGTACTGATTGAAAGATCGGAGTATGATGATGATGACATAATGATCGAAAGATCAGAGTATGATGATGATGACATACTGATCTAAATATCAAAGTATGATGATGACGCACTATGATTATGATGTTTTTGATTGAAAGCTCAGAGTATGATGATGATGGTTCTGATCGAAAGATTAGAGTATGTTGATGATGTTTCTGATCGAAAGATAGAGTATGAAGATGATGTTTCTATGTTGATGATGTTTCTGATTGAAAGATCAGAGTATGATAATGATGTTTCTGATCGAAAGATCAGAATGTGATGATGATTATGATCAACAGATCAGAATATGATGATGATGATGTTGCTGTTGATCGAAAGGGAAAAGTGTTGATGATGATATTGCTGATCGAGAGGTCAAAGTACTGAAGAGGTTGCTACTAATCTAAAGGTCAAGGTGTTGAAGATGTTGTTGCTAATCGAAAAGTCAAAGTGCTGAAGATGTCATTGATCGAAAGGTCAAAATGCTGAAGATGTTGTTGCTGATCGAAAAGTCAAAGTGTTGAATATGTTGTTGATCAAAAGTTCAAAATGTTGAAGATGTTGTTTCTGATCGAATAGTCAAAGTGCTGAATATGTTGCTGATCGAAAGGTCCAAGTGCTGAAGATGTCGTTCCTAATTGAAATATCAAAATACTGAAGATGTTGCTGATCAAAGACTGAAGATGTTGCTGATGATGAAGACTGAAGATTGAAGATGAAGACTACATGATGTTGAAAAGCTTCCAATGATTTATAGATGTGTTACCCTGCTGATGTTGATGATGTCCCATATCTCTACTTTTGTTGTTGTTGATGTTTCTGTAGAATACCCTTCTCGTTAAGGGGGAGTGTTGAAATATTGTAACTTCGAAGAATATTATATATGTATATTTTTGTGGTCCCCGATGGTCCTACCGGGAGAACCACTTGTATTACATTGTACCCCGATGCTCCTAATCAGAAGAACTAATAAGAGTCATGAGGTAGTCCCCTCTAATTGTAAAGGTGGGTCATTAGCACCCCAGTGTGGTTACTTGAGCCTACATGTGTAACTCGAGCCTACATGATTTAACTCAAGCCTACATGTCAAAGGAGTTAACTTAAGTGAACGAATGAATATAAATAGAGGTGTAGTGCTCCTCATTTGAGACACACACACTCTCACTTGTGTAGCGCATTAGTGGAGAAGAGAAGTAGCTGGAGAAGGAGGAGAATCAGGCTTTGATCTCCTTGCTGGTTTTATCTTTTATCTTTTTGGGGCATCTATAGTGAGGAATCTTTTGCTAGGTTTTTCCCTTTAGGGTTTTCCCAGGATAAATATTTGTGTTCCTTTTTTATGGTTGTGCTTGTCTATCTTTCAGTGATCCTGTCTATATGCTTTTGTCATGAAAAGGAAATGAAATACCGATGTCTTAGCTAAGCATATGAAAATTTAACAAAATTTTCATGATCATTGCTGAGAGACCAAATGAAGGCATTAAGAGTTGGCATCTTCCAATTTGGTGTAGTGAGATTCCTGGAATGAAAGGTTGATACAAAGACTAAGTAGTATGCACCAAGTTTTGAGAGGATGGTAAGGACGAGTTGATCGTCCTCCTTCTCAACCTTGCACAACTTCAATTGGAACACCAGGTGCTTCAATTTGTTGAAGAAATCATTCAGAGTTTCAAAGTTTCCTAGGTGAAGAGAGATCAGCTCATTCTCTAGCCGATAGATCATCAAGTCATATTGCTTATCAAACAGGGTAGCAAGTCGATCCTAAATCTCCTTGGGAGTATTAAATCCATTGATGTGAAAGAGAAGATCTCTAGAGATTGAAAGGAACATGAATCCATACGCTTCATCAAGCTTATTCCAGTATTTTTCTTTGTCCACATAATGAATCAACTATACCTTTGTGTCCATTGTGACTCTGCAGAGTCTTTTGGAGTGAAGCTGCATCTCGATGTCCTCCTTCCACTGATGGTAGTTGAAAGGAGTGATAATTTCTATAGAATGGGCCATTGTACTACTGTAGCAAATACAATGAAGAAGACTGAATGCTACTGTAGCGAATGCAATGAAGGAGACTGAATGTTGCTGTAGTGAACATAATGAAGGAGACTGAAAGACCTATAAATCACAAAAAAATGGAGAAAGTAAGGTCTACAGCCTGCACTTTTGGAATTCTATTTACACCCAACTTAGTTAATCAATAAAGCTTGATCAATAATTCCTTTGCTTAGGATTTCTGTGGTAAATTCTCTGCTTCTGGTGCAGTGCTGGAAGGAGCAATTTTACTCAAATTTGTTTTTGATCCAAGTATGAATCTGTAGTAGGAGAAGTGCCTTGTCCTTCCAAGGCTCTAATACCATATAAAGTTGAGAAAATAGATCTGTGGATCAACACACAACTTACAAGATAGATTAGACAATTTTACTCGGAAATTGAAGAATGAAACCGTGCAAAAAATGGCTTGCAGTTGTGAATGCTTTCATTAATAAAAAGTATTTGGATGACTAATTACAATGTAATACACTGGTATTAATAACCAATAAATTCAAATGCATGAGAGATGAATTCGAATTGATTGACTCTACCTAACTGCATGGATAACTAGACATGTCTAAATCACTATCGGAGCCCAACTAGTTAGCTCCAGTTGTCTAAATCAATGCACTAGTCAGTTAGAATCAGTTTACTAGTCTAACTGAATGTGGTAGGTGTGTTAGGTGAGTAATTTTTCCTTCCCACATGAAATCAATCAATGACTGGTGCTAACTGAATGTAATTGGATGTAACTTACTCCTAACTAGGCTTAACTAGTCACTAACTAAACTCAACTAAAGGAGGTTGGTTCCGGCACTCCCAGTGACTCCTAAATTGTAGGGATTGGTCTAGGAGGCTCCTAAACTGATGCATGCAAGTGTATTCAGTTGTAATTATGCTCAAATAGTGTTCCCCACACTCTAGTAATTGGTACATGTGGCCCAATTAGGCCATGTGGACCCAATTATGCTAGTGACTAAATATAGACTGAAGAGACTCATAATTTAGACATAATTGACCAAATTGGACAAGGGAGGGTTATAATCCTAACATGAAGGTGGAAAATTATAGGTCTAATAAATGTGAAAAAACCATACCCACATGAAGCAAACCAAAATCCATAGTTTTCAAAACCTTAATGCAAGAAAACACATAGAGAGAAAGTGCCAAATACATTTTCACCAAAATTTTAATGTGTTGAGAATCATAGACAAGTTCATAAAGTGGTAGGAATAAAATCCTTCCACCATCGCCCCGAATGCTAACTTTTGTTAGCATAGAAATTATCTTGGTAGCACCATGAACAAGCCCTCCATGGGTTTTTACCACAATAACCACCTAAGTAAAATGTTTTTATTAAATATTATTAAATAAGCCAAAATAGAGACAACGAGATCAATTTTCCTTTGACTTACTTTTGGTTTGTTCTCAACTAAAAAAATGTTGAAACCCATCTCAGAACTTTTATTAATTCCTCATGTCAAATGGTTCCAACCCATAGATCATCACAGACTTAGAAACAATGTCGTTTCTCTCTCCTCCTCTAAGTCGATAAGGAAAATTGATGGCCAAAACCAAGTTCAAATGTGGGAAACACATGACTAACCAAGGATGAGAAAGCGGGTTTTCATTAAATGTAGTGCTTTAGGAACCATAAATTGGGCACACATTATGATAGGGGACCAAATAATCAAACATGATACGGATAACCATAATTGGAAAACCCATACACACTTACAAAGGAAAACGCAAGTGATTTAGAGATGAAAATACCATTGCATAATTGATGTCCATCACAAATAACAAATAGCCCATAAACTATTACGATGTCAAGTTCAAGTGATTTTAGGGTGGATATACCACTCCACAATTGTTGCCCATACCAAATGGCCAACAAAAGGTAATGCCTTAACAAAACCATTGAAAGGGCATGTGAAACAATGTTATTCAATGCCAAATCAATGAAGTAGTCTAAACATGCTAAGATTTAGATCCTTTTTGCTTATAATTTTCTTTGACTATTTTTGCACAAAATCAAATAAAAAATAGATATTAATTGGTGGAATTACAAATATAAGTTGTTGAAATTAGAGATCTAAGTACAATACTAATATTTGAAAGCATTGAATCCATTTATGCATTGAAAAATGTACCTTTAATTAAAAATTGCAATCTAACACCCAAAAAAAATTAAATAACCAAAATCCATTTATGATAACCAAAATATTTTTGTTACAAAAACTTAGGAATAGGAAACTTGAAGGAAACTAAGTTGAGTATAACTTAGGAGTAAATCCTAGTATAACTTAATCTATTTTTTGATATAAATATGTAACATGTAGAAATGTTGAGCCGATAGGTTAATCATAAAGAATTATTATTTTAATTTTGAATGATGGGATTCCCACCATCTTTCATTTTTAGGCCTTCAGCTATATCCCACGTAACTTTGATCTAAGCTTTTCAAATGGATGCACTTCATCCGGGGTTTCCCTTCCATGGAGGGAAACAATTGTTGATTTCATCAATTACACATTGGTCACTAGAAACGTTAATATGACTGCGTTGACAATTGACAAAGTGCCTTGATTCAACATTTCTACATGTTACATATTTATGCCATAAGGCGTTTTCTCTCAGAAGTTAGGTTTTGGAACAGTGTATCATCATCGTCCATTAAACCAATAAAAATATGCCACAGATTTTTCCAATAAGAAACCACCATGTTTTCTTTTGGATAAGTTTTTAGGCAGGTTCGTCGTGGCATGTTTTGAAAGTTTCCTTGCATCTATGTCGCCATGTTTTCTTTTTAGGCGGTTCCATTATGGCATGTTCTGAAAGTTTCGTTGCATCTGCGTCAGAGTGCTCAAGAGGAATTCTCCTTCAACCTATTGCAGTGTTTCTATAATAAGGTTTTAATTTTGGTGTGTCTAGGACTCCTATGTGTTAGAAAATATCCTTCAACCTATTGTCGTGTTTCTTAGCCACTTTTACAGGACTCCGAAGCGATATTTGTGCTAAGATAGCCACCGAGGTTTTAAATTTGACATGTCAAGGATGCCTGTGTGCTAGAAAATCTCGTTCAACCTATCCCTTATGAGAAACCATCTCTTGCACACCAAGGAGCACCAGTCACCAGAATGTAGGATGTAGAAGATGTCTAATTTTCCTACGAATTGGCATACCTTATATCATTAAATAGCCATGAGGCTTACGCTGAACTGATGGGATTTTATTTATTTTAGTTTGAACAGGTTGACAGGATTGCTTAGCGAGCGCCTCACAAGTTGTTTCACTGTTAACCCCTCTTTTATTTTCTCTATAGTAGTAAGTTGTGTGCACAAGGATCTATGAACCTGAAGAGCATTAGGGGTTTTGTGTAGTATAACCTAAATATTTTAAGCAAAAGGATCATCATAGCTAAAGATTTGTCTATCGCCCCTCCAATTTCTCAATTCAACCTTCACTCCATAAAATTTGAACCCTCCTCTTTGTCGTTTGAAACGCATTTTACACCAGAGATAGCCTTGCAATCTCGCTGCTGCCATGGCAGTCTTGATGAGTAGCAAAGACCAGTGTGACCTTGAAGGAATTGAGCATGAATTTGTTTGGCCCTCACTTCTCCAATGATAGTCAAGGTAATCCAAATTCTTACTTTTTTGAAGTGCTATTTTGCTTAACTTTTAAATTTTTGTAGTATTGTGTTAATTATACTAGGGTTGGTAAATATTAAGAAGACTAGGTCATTTGTTTGTTAAAATTTTTCATCAAGAGGTCCAAGTTTCGAATTCCATGTGGCCTTATAGGGAGTATGTGGAAAATTCTAAAGGGCTAGCAGAAATTGAGGGTCCCTTGAAATTCTAAATGTGAACTAGGTAGTAGTCGGAATATGAAAATTTTTGAATGATTAGCTGAAAATCTAGGTCTCCTGAAATTCTGAATGTGAACTAAATAGTAGCTTGAATATGGAAATTTTTTAATGGTTAATTGAAAATCTAGTTCCCTTGAAATTCTGAATGTGAACTAGGTGCTCGTAAATCCTCCTCATAAGAAGGCGACCGGGGGTTCCTCAAGCCATATAGCAATCCCTGTAACACCATCTTCAGAGTGGTGTTGTGTACAGTTCTGTCTATTGTTAGAATGTTGCTTGCCGGTTAAGCAGACATTTTCTTGCAACCCTTTCATTAGGCTTCCAGATCCTTCCAACCCTTGCTTAACGGCCTAGCGTGGATTGTTCTATGTATGCGATTTCATCTCGGATTCGTTCCACTAGATTTCCCTGTACAAGGGAGGGAAGTTGGCCAATAAAAGTTTTGCCAGCCAGCCAATGCCAAATTCAAGCTGGAGGAATTGGATTGATGCATCGGCATCAGACAAAGCTCGCTCTATTCACTACTACAAGGTGGGCATGTTTCAGATGTTTGGTTAAGACAAAATAGCCATATTGTCTCAAATATGAAGTTAAAATACTTTGAAAAATATTTTAAAATTTTCATCACATTTAAGATGTTTTTTTTAAGAGAGAATCATGATTTAATATTAAATGTCTATTTTGGATTCTTTTATGAGTTTTTGAAGATTTCTTTTATTTTAAGTTTTTGAAGATTGTTTTTATTTTGAGTTTTTGAAGTTTCCTTTAATTGAAGGTAATTTTACTAAAAAGTAAAAGAACAATAGATTTTGCATGAGCCTTTTACTCAGACGTGAATGGGAACAATCTCTATGCAGAGTTTTTTTTCTCTCTAGTGTCATGACTCCTTTCACTATGGCATTTCAGAATTTGGGGAAATTTTGTTTTTTATTTAGTCATGACTCTCATGACTCCTTTCACTATGTTATTTCAGAATTTGATTAATTTGGGGAAAATGTGGAGGCTATAGTTATCAATAATAAGAGCATTGGATGGTCCAATGGCTATGGATTTGCACTTTTCTTTTTTTAGATCATGAATTTCTTAATGTATTAGGTTTGTTAAGCAATAGCCATCATTTTGTAATGTTTCTTTATAAGAAATGTATAGGAATTATAAGGATTATGGCTGATTTATTAGACCAAGAATTTTTTTGGGACCTTGATTTTGTGATAGATCTTGTGTAGATCTGCCCTAGCTATCGATGGAAGACGCGCTAATTACAACCTCACCTCGCTTGGGTCTCCACATTCCCTACAATATCCAAGCTCATGTAGATCCGTCTTGTCATCAATAGAAGACGCACTTATAATTACAACCTTGGTTCACTTGTATCAAGGTTCTTGACAATCTATAGCACAACCAAGCTTGTCAGTTATCGGATTTTCTATTTTAGAATTTATGAGATACCCATAAACCATGCCAATGTATCAGAAACGTATTGGTTTTAAGTTCATATATAGTTAATTTACCCACATCTTAGAAATGAATAGATTTCTTTCCATTTGTGTTGAAGATTGGTGAACTGTTTGGCAGATGCACATCCAAGTGATCCTACAACCCAATAATAAGAACAAGATATCCTACAGTAGAATAATAAGAAGGAGAGAGAGCTGAAAAAGTATGAAATTTTTTCTCACACATATAGATATTTAGGCATCTACTTTTGTTAAACGTGGATAAGAGAATTGTAGAAAATATGGAAGTAGAACTAATTAATATCAAGGACTGGTGCATTGTGTATCAAATGTAGTTTTACAAGGATAGATATTATTGGTAAAAATTTAATATAGAAACTTTAAATGACCATATATGAGGGGAATTACAATTTATTTTTTGTCTTTCACAATGTACACCGATGAAATGCGCTTTAATTGTGATCCGAATTAAGAAATAAAAAAACTCCCATTTGACTTCAAACAGGAGGGCCTAGATACACTCCACATTATTTCCAAGGTTAATGTTCACAACAGATTTGAGCGTCAAACGGTTGGTAATAATAATTATGGTAAGGTCTGTTAATAAATGGTGGGTAATTTGCATACTATAACTTTTATCTTTAAGGATTTGTGTACCTTAAGTTTGAACCAAAATATACTTCATTATAAAATTCCCATAAGAATAATACTACCAACTATAATACTACCAACTATAGAAGTACTTGAAAATGCATGCCACAAATTCTAAGTTGATCCATGACACATATATAAGTTATAAATAGATAGAATTCACTTTTGATCTTTTTTTAAAGAGTGAAATGGGATTCACTTTTGTTTTATAGTGTGAAATTATGTGCGAATATTTTAGTGTGAAATTATTTGTGAATTTTTAGTGTAAAATTATGTGCCAATTTTTGTTGGTGCTTGATTAGATATATCATAGCCCGAGGATTGTTCTTTGGGGTTAAAACTGTTGCGAGTGGCTTGACATAGTTAAGGTTTCAAAATACAACACTGCATTATAGAATTGTATATTCTTAATTTTATTATGTCTTGTATATTTTTAGAATATGTTTCATTTTTAAGTGTTTAAATGCCTGAGACTATAGAAAATTTATTTTTTTGAAGTTTGATATTATTTTTTATCTTTTTAAATCCTTCCACATATATATTCACATTTTATAATTACCTCAGATAACATTTCATTACTAATTCTACCACATTGCAGTCTATCATAAATGATAGAGATCTCAATCATACAAGCATGATTAAATTACCAACACAAGGTAAAATGAATCACGGGAATTTATCACCCAAGGCGGCTTTTTACTAGAACTGAGAGAGCAATGAATACAAAATATTACCCTTTCAATGGAGTTAAACCATTCACAATTTTTTAAAACTTATTTTTATTGATCCTTTTTCTTCTTAACATTCATGTTAGAGAAGGTTTCATTTACTGAATTATTAGGTGTTTCATAGCAACGTACATCTCGCATTAAAGTGTTTAAAGGGTACTAGCTCAATGGTAGAGCATATGAAGGTTGACGGTTCAATTCCATTGTGCCCTACTATAAAACTATACAATGAAGGATATTGCCACTACTACATATAGGGGATCATTAAGACAATATTTGAGACAATATTCGGGTACATTGTCTCGAGTTAAGACAAAGAAAAGTGTGTGTATTGTATTAAGTATTGTCTTTAACCGGGTGTCTTAAACTATTGTCTTAAATTTAAGACAATAGGTTAAGACAATAGTTTAAGACACCCCTTAAAGACAATACACAAACTTTTTTTGGTCTTAAATTGAGACAATTTACATGAATATTATCTCAAATATTATCTTAATGACCCCCGTTTTGTAGTAGTGGTTGTCCCCATTCCAATAAATGGCTTCATTTTAAGGTGAACCATGCTTTAATTCAGGTAAAACCAAGGTTCTCATCTAAAATGGGTGGAATAAGATCCTCTAAGACCATCATTTATTATTCAGAGGGGAAGAAATGGCTACGCCAAATAGCCAAAGTGGGGTGGCCTCATGCCTGATGAAATGCACCTGTTTTCCTGTCCTTACATCTAGCTGAATGTGAACTAGGTAGTAGCTGGAAACCCTAAGCCTCTAGTCAATGTCTTGTTTAGACTCTTTAAAATATTAGTTTCTTGAAATCGAGAATGAGTATAACCATGTTTCAATCAAGAAATATTAATTAAAAATGTGATATTTTCATAGTTCATTTCTTAAAAATGTGATATTTTCATAGTTCATTTCTTAAAAATGTGATATTCTCATAGTTCATTTCTTAGATTCAACTGTTTTGATGCTAAGTCTCTTAGTTTGTTTTGGTTTTCCCATATTTTTTGATGCTATGTCTCTTAGTTTGTTTTGGTTTTCCCATATTTTTTGATGCTAAGTCTCTTAGTTTGTTTTGGTTTTCCCTTTCTAAAATATCTTGGAAGGAATTATAATAGTTCATATGAAGTCTTGTAGATCATCCTGTTTCTCTTGGAATATATTTGATTGCAATATATTTTTATCAAAATATATATTTTCTTTAAATTGAAATGTTCCATTGTGGATTCAAGGCTGTCTTTGAGGGTGGTGGTTGTCTTTTATGGCTAGTGTTTCACAAATTATTCACTTTTTCTTCTCAAGGGGTTTTCACTTGTGCCCACTATAATAGGGGGATTTGGGAGGCTTTTTCCCTATGAAAATTGGGTTAAAACTTTATTTCAGAAATTGGGTTAAAAGTTTATTTCAGCTGAATTTTCCCTAAATTCAAATTATATTATACAAACCTAAGTATGTTAACAACATCACTCCAACTAAAACTGTGTGTTTCACCTTTGAAACTGCAAAGAAGAACTGTCATAAGCAATTGGAAATTACATGAGTATCTTCTTTTTGTATTAGTGAACTATCTATGCTCATGTATTTTTTTTTCTTCTGAATTGTAACATCTAGATTCTAAATTGGAATTTATATATTGTAACTGTGATGTACACATAGTTTTATTATGTAGGTCATATGAGTTTGTCCTAATGTTGTTTTTCTTTTTCTAGCTTATCACCTTTGCTAGATAATTTTGGTTCTCCATATTGGGTTTATTTTTTTTAAATAAATCATTTTATCGTTTATCATTATCAGTGTTTTTATTTTTGTATGTTTCAATGTTTTTATTTATTATGTTTATATGTTAGTCTTGAAGTTAATGATGTCTTTGATTTGAAGTTCAATTGAAGGCCATAGTTGATCGTCGGGTTGTTTCTGGCTTCCTCAAGACTCATCATCAGGTTGTTTATGGCTGCCTCAAGACTCAAGCCAAGTCACTTGGGGTCAAAGTTGGGGAAGGATGTCAATCTCCACCATATTTGCAACAAGGTCGTCGATCTCAATGTGCTAACGTCGATTGTACTAGGTATGCCTGTCAATAATATTTCCCTTCCATTATTCTTTTATAAATTTATTTTGATAAATATTGCAGTTGAAAGCTTGTTTTGTATTTCAACTAAGAGCATTGATCTGGTTTTGTTAATAGCACAGTTCATTGATGAGATATGATGACTATCAAATCTATGTTGGTTTAGTTATTGTTGATTTTGTATAACTATAATGAGTTATCACTTATTACCATGTTTGAACTATTATGGAATGTTTTGTGTATCTCAATTACTTGTTGAATGTTTCTGTCTCTACACTTAATTACGTCGATAGAAGTTTTTTTCTGAAGTTTGGTTTAAAACCACTATTAATCTTGTCATCCCTCCTGCTTATAAAATGATGCCATGTGATTCCAGTAGTGCCTCAACGATGGGTTTTCAATGTTACCCTCTTGTGGGAATAAAATCAAAAAGTAATTGACATACAAGGCCAAAGGGTAGGACAAGGACTTCTCCCACTAGTATTTGTTGCCATTCAAAATTTGTTGTCATTTGAATTTGTTGGTAAGTAGAACAAATTAGTTGTGAGCATTTGAATACCAATTCTGTTTTCGATTGAATTCCCCAACCCCCCTTTTTTCGGCAGCTCGTAGAATAGGAAGCCTATGGGGTCTTGGGGCTTTTAGATGCAGAAGTAGAAAACAACGCCATGGAAGCGGGCACTGCGGCAGTGGAAAGTCACATAAAGGGAATTCTGACTCATGAAGGTCAGCACGTGTAGTATAATATATTTGGGAACCTCTTCGAGGACTCCTCCAAGTACATCCCCCCATACGAACTATTGGCCATGGAACATATGGAATTGTTTGGTAAGTAAGCCCTCCGTACAACTCATAAGTCATTTTAAAGTTTTCCCTTTTATTTACCCTCGAAAATTAAATGTTCATCCATATTCTGTCTCTGTTTTTCGTTACTTGAGCTCAAGCATTTAATGTTGAGCTCACCACATGCTCTTTAGGCCGATCATGGAAAAGTAAACCCTATTTCATCTTTCATTCGTATGGGTATTCAACCTGTGACTGCTTGCTTCATCTTTTATATTTTTTTTCATTTTTTTAAATTTAAATTTTAGGGTTTAAAGCTTATGCACTTTAAAGATATGCCAGGTATTGAAGCATCACACAATGTTCATTTTCATCTTTCATTCCTGTGGTTATTGAACCTTTGACTGCTTGCTTCGTCTTTTATATATTTTTTTTCTTTTTTTTTTTAAATTTAAATTTTAGGGTTTAAAGCTTATGCACTGTAAAGATATGCCAGATATTGAAGCATCACACAATTATTTTTTTATTATTTGGTGTGATGATCACTAATATGAAGTGTTTTGCTGTTATCAATTTCTATTGAAACGGCTCAGCAACCTTAAGCCTCAAAATAGCAACATCCAAGTTCTCTTTTCCATGTTGGATATTCCAATATTTCAAACCAATGTATCCTCTTTCATGGATGTTCTTCTCCAGAAAGTTGAAACATCTACATTTAGATTTTCTATTTTGAAATTTTTACCTTCTTCATTCATTGCATTAGATGAATGATTCTTGAACATGGTTTCAAAATATTTTGAAGAAGCTCGAGCATCTTCACTTTCTTTGTTGGGCATTCCAATATGAACTCCACTTGTGAGTGCTCGAAAAGCATGTTTCCCCAAAATAAATGGATCTCAGACCTCACCACAACAGGTTGTTCTGTTCAAGTAGTTGATGCTGCTATCTGCCAGTTTTGGTGTTTCTCTAGAGATAATGAGTAAGAGAAGTTGGTACACTATAAGGCCCTATAGATTCTAACATCATGTTGCTTCTAACATTTATTTTTAACATACTTTCTACTTACCACTGGGACATTAGAAAATGCTAATTTTGGTGAGAAAAAAAAGATCCCAGCCCAATTTCATCATCAATATGCAAAGAATTGGCTAAATTTAGAGAATTCATACAATAATATTGGTTAGGCTAATTACAAAAATATAATGAAAAAACTCTACATTTAATTTTATTGGCTAATTTTAGAGAATGCATACAATAATATTGGTTAAGCTAATTACAAAAATATGATGGAAAAATTGACCCTTTCATTTTGTTGTCAACTTCCTACAGGTAGGAAAATATATTTATATATCACATGTGAAATCTAAGGCATTATAAAGTTAAAGCAAGAATAAGTTGATATACCTATTTGAAATTGAAGGAACAAGAACCTTTCTTGCACTTGGAAACAATGGTTTTGCAATCCATTAGTTTCTTCAATGTTTGCAACAATTGTATAGACTATGGGGAACATAAAATTTTCGCCTTTCCACTTTTTCTCAACCTTAAACAAATCATCAGGTTGGAGCAATACCTCAGACATTGATAAAGCTAGAATTTCATACATGTCTTCTACTCAATAAGTGTTGCATGTGTATACAAGTCTAGGAATTGGCCGGGCTTGGGGCCTGGGGTTGGTTTTCTTATGGCCCATGTGCCATGTCTAGAGTTAGCAAAAACATAAAAAACAAGACTCCAAAATCATAGGAATTTGTTTCACCAACCAAAATACAATTTTCTTTACCATTGTTACACCATTATAACACAGTAAAATGACATATAAGGTGAGTTAATAAAATCATCACAATTCTAGGGAGTGATGTTATTTTTCTTTATTATAATTTATTTTACTATATGCAAGGCCTTGATCTCTTCAAACATTATTTTCATGTGTAACATGTTGATTTTTTATGCTAAGATATTGTATTGAAAGAAGTTGTAAACACTAAGAAGATATGCCTATAAACAACATTAGTAGAAACGAGATTCTCTAAATTTTGTTATAACTTTCTATCGAAATTGAAGTAAAAGTGTTCCCATTGTTCCATATAATGTGGAACAAAAACCTCAACAAGGATACTCCTCTTCGATTTTTTTAGTAGACTTGTAATAGCTAATTAGGCGAACAGTATTACGTTTTCGATTAGTTCAGATTGTTTTTGTGAGAATCCTTTGTTAATTCCCATGTGAACATACATATTTCGGCAAGTATTAAACAAACAAGCCATTATGACTTATTACGACTTATTATGGTGGGTCTTATTACTATGCTCACAGGAAATTGAATTTAAGATTGGTGAAGGTCTATACCTCAATCATCTTGCACAACCAGTTTACTGTCCTTTCTACAGTTAAAGTGACTGTAAGTAAGTGTTAATAAAAAATTGAACTCATCTTAAACTTGTTTTGTTGTTTCATTAACAACATATATTTGTAAGTTGGCTGAGATGTGGTCTAGTGGTTAATTAGTGGGTGTTTTCCATCACTGGCCCAGGCTCGATTCTCAGAGCGATTGTGCCAAGGGATGTTGCCTTTGGAATTTAGCCCGAGAATCCTCAGAATGACATGTCCTAGGAGTGATGGTCCTTTAAGTCCAATCTCAAATCCCTATCCTAGTATATACAACTAAATTCTAGTTGTGGGATTGGGGGGAATAATTTTTTGACTTTGGCCAAAAATAAGGGTGCTACTCTTTAAAATAAATATCTATGCATAAACTTCGTTACATCTACTATTTGTTGTTTTTATGCGTTTCCCTTTCCCCCATCTCCCAACCCTGCCCCCACAATTGGTTATTGTTAGAAACACATCACAACAACTGATACACATTATCTATAGGGGTCACAGAGCATGCTAAAAATATCCAATTCTTCACATAGGTTTACGAAATGAAAATAGTGTTTCTTATGATCAATATAGTTGTAGCTTTTAAGATATTGCTTAAGTGCAACCTAGTTTTTCATTATCATAGTTTTTATTAACTTGACTTTGTTGGTTTATTTTACAGCTTAGCAGTTAACTCAGAGACAAATGAAGAAGTTGCCATTAAGAAAATTGGAAATGCTTTTGATAACAAGATTAATGCAAAGAGGACTCTTCAATAAATTAAACTTATATCTCATACAGAGCATGAAAATGTACTTTACTTATACACTACCATTCTATAAGTATTTTTGGTCTAGTTCTTTGTATGTGTGTGCAAGTTGGGAAAGTGGGCTTCACTATATTGAATGGGTCTTTACAAAATAGTATCATAAAAAAACTTAGCAAAAATGGTTGTTTGTCTAAATTTGAATTTGTGCATCCTCTGCTTAGCACATGTGATTTAAAGGGAATTCTTTTATTTTATTTTGCAGTACACCCACAAAGAGCTTAGTCCTTTCTTTAAACTAGTGATTTGACTACCCATATTGATATTGTTTATTTTGTAACTTATATTTTATCCATCACAAGGGTAGTCCTTTCATCACTAGTATAATATTTATCAAATGATGTGGTTTGTGAGCAAGGGAAATGTAGTTCCGCTTCTTAAACATCCATTGGAAAGATATACACGCACATGCACATGGTAAGTTAAAGGCATATTTATATTACTATGTATTCAAAAAAATATAAAGACAGAGGACTAACAATTTTTGGACTCTTTAAATGAGTTTGAAGGTCACATATACTCAAAACTTGATTGAAATTTGACAGTATCTGCCACAATTTTCCTCAAAACAAAATAGGCATAACCAAATCATATAATAATGATTTTTTCACTATCTATTAGAGTATTAGACTTAATGATAAAATTATAACATTAGTTTTCTAAACGCTGAGTATCCATAGCATCGTGTCTCAAATCAGTTTCCTTCAAGGATGGGAGGGATGTGGCATATCTTAAGATCACATTTGCATATCTACAATATAGCTCCAAGATTTTTGCATCTTACGGTTTACCTTTTTCCATCATTTGTTATAAAAATTTTGATGAACCTTTTGCAAATGGAACACTTGGTCATGATTAGCTTGATCTCCTCTGGTGTTCGTTTTTTGACTGGCAAATGGAGAGTGCTCTCTCGAGAGCACTGTGATCCTCTCCCAAATTGTCTCTTCGAGACTGCTAGCAATAGCAGACTTTTTAAAGAGATTCTCTTTTAAAGGATAAATTCCTCTTTATAGCAAAAACACACTTTTTCCTTTAATTGGATGGACTGATGTCATTAAACTAATTGACATAATTAATCTAATTGACAGGATTACTAGCCCTTTTTATCAATCATCTATTCGAGTGATTGACATAATATTAATCTGATTTTATGATCGATAGACTGACTGGATGACTAATATTTCTTATGGGTGACTGATTCAGTAGACACAATTAATGGGATGATTATCCTTTATTATTGTAACATTCCCCCCTCCTTGAATTGTTTTCTCCCAGAGAAATTATAGCATTGGGTGTTGTAAAATATATGGCCCTTCCTCATGTTGCCTCTCATGCTGGTAGATATTTGATCTATCTGGTGGCACTCCATGTGGCAGAGCTTGGAAGACATCTTCAAAGTCACCAATACTCTACGGCATCTCATTTTGTATTGCTATTTTTTGAGTCTAAACATTGCCATTCAATCCCTTCAAGGAATTACAATTGAAAATGAAAGATGCTTTGCGATGGCAAGCTGTTTAGATATTTTGTTTGTTGAAATCAATTTGTAATCAACTGTTGTCCTTTCTCAAATTTTAGGTACAGATCCAAATTTTAGGTGCAAAATTTACCTAAAGTCTTCACCCAATGAGCTCCTATGATCACATCATCCCCCCACTACATCCAAAACATAAAAATCAAAGATTAACTCACAACCGTCCAACTGCAATTTCATTCCTTTGATCATCTTATTGTGCTTGATCATACTTTCATCGGCTACTGATACCTAAAAAATTGTAATGGGACAACTTTTAGGCCCATGGAAGTCACGAGATTTGCATCTATGAAGTTATGAGTGCTTCTAGAATAAACATTATACCCTTCACTTTTCTATTTTCCCTCAATATGGTATTGAGTAATTCCAAACATGACAGCTAGAAAGATGGTATTTTTTTTTCCTTGGTCCTTTTCATCCACAGCATACTCTTCCATACCGATTTAGGGTTGAGTGTTTCGATAAAGTTCATATTAAAATGTTAAACAATTTATTCTTAATTTGTAATAATATTATTAGTTATATTAATTTAGTTTAGTTTATAAGAAGTTTACTTAAAGTTTTAAAGTCTTTTAATTAATTCAAATCTCTTATATACATTTAATAGAAATCTTTTTTTTTAATTTTTAAATTTTACTAAAAAAAATTTAAAATTTATTTATTATTTAAAATTCTTAAAAAAAATTATTATTTAAAAAAAATTTAAACATTTTTTTTAAATTTTAAGTGTTGAGTTATAATATATAATGAGTTATTTAACTAGATTAGCAATTGCCAATTGATGTTCTAAAAGTTAAGGGTACTATTAAAGTTTAAAGTGTGGTAATTTGTTTCAAAAGATTTTAATAATATTAATATTCTTATTAAAGGACTTAGTCTTAATTTTTAATCAAATTTATTAAAAAGTTTTAGAAATTTAATTAAAAAGTTTCTTTATATTGGTACTTTATAATGGTTAATCATTACTTTGTTTTTATTAATTAATATGATGTAGGAGTCGTTTTTCAAGAATCGAAAGCTAAGGTCTAGGAGTGTTGGGAATGCTCGTTAAGGTGGGTAAAGTTTAATAATGTCGATTATTATGGTGAAGGAGCGGTGGGATCCAACTAGTACTCACTTCCATGCCTCCATCTCTATTTATATTGTTGGGGTGTTTTCTTATTTCAAGGGCCTCCCTAAGTTTCCTTTTAAATTAAAGGTCTTCTTTTGCTAGAATCTTGGTGTCCTCCAAGCATAATTGGTGTTTAGTTTTTAAGGAGTGTTCTGCTAAAGGAGAGGTTCGTATTCTTTCATTCTTGATGTCCGCTTTGTGTTCCTTTAGTCTAGTGTTGAAGGAGCGACATGTTTCTCCAATATAGCACAGTCCACAAGAACAGGAAACTCTGTAGGCGCCTTTGCATTGTTTATGATCAATTGGGTCTTTAATGGGTCTCATTTTTTGTTTGATGGTTTGGACGGTTTTGAAAGAGGTAGTGATATCTTTATTCTTGAGAACGTTAGCAATTTTGGTGGTAACCCCTTTTATATACAGTAAGTAGGCTCTAACGTTAGGTTTATGTGTATTATCATTGTTAATGATGTTGTTGTTCGCTCTTAAGGTGTGAGTGTAGGTCTTATTCTTGGTTCTATTTAAGACTTTATTGATGTCTTTAGGGTTGTAGCCTATGTTTTTGAAGACATTCATGAGGTGGTTTTTTTCTTCATTAATGTGTTCTTCATCATAAATTCTTGAAGCTCTTATGGATAAGGTGTTAAGGACTCCTATCATTCTGGGCGGGATGGTGGTGGCAGTCTGCATGCAGATAGTTTTCTGTGTGTGTCTTTTTTCTAAAGACCTTGTGTCCTAAAGTCCCATATTTCTTCCTAGTGACTAAGATGTATAGAAAGGATATGCTACCATTGTCTTCCTCCTCCATGGTGAACTTTATGTCATCAGAACGGTTGTTAAGGTGTTTGAAAAAATTATTTAGTTCAATTTCACCATGTGGCCATAGAGCATTGGTGTCATCAACATATCTTTTCCATCTAGAAGGTTTGAATGGGTAAGATTTGAGGGCTTATTTTTCAAACTTTTCCATGAAAAGGTTGGAAACTATGGGTGAGAGAGGGGAACCCATTGCCACTCTAGTTGTCTGCTCATAAAAATCACCTTGGAAACTAAAAAAGGTTGATCTCAGACACACTATGGCTAACTTAGTTGTGTGAGGGTCAGTGACCTCCTTAATGGCTTGGATAGCTTCTTCTAGAGGGATCTTAGTAAAAAGGGAAACTACGTCAAATCTAAGGATCTTGTCTATAGGATCAATTCTCTCTTCTTGGATTATCTTCACAAAATCATGAACTCTGTGAAAATCATGAACTCTGTGGAAATTCCGAATATATTTTATGATATACAATGTTTATGCCTTTAGTTAAGAAAGAAAATCATTTTCTATCAAAGTCATTCGAAGACTTTTCATAAAAAGGAAAAGTTCATTATACCAAAATTCACCATAATACCAATCAGCATTCTTTGTACATGCTAAAGAAGCGTAATGGATTTTGACTTCTTGAAGGTCTTCTATACATATTATCACCACTTCTATCTGTGTGTTTTTCGTTTAATTTCTTTGAAATTTGCTAATATAATTGAACAACCATATACTCTTACTTTTTGAAGTGTTTTCAAATCCAATTAAGTTTTAGGAAATATCTTCAATACCTTGCATTCCATTATGGTAAATATTTGAAGTGATATCTTTGCCCCTTTTATGTAAGACTTGCAAGTACTCCAATTCATGAAGCTAAGCCAATGAAAATATCTCCAATATAGGAAAAGCTCTTGGGTGGCCAAATTTTGAAGGAATTCTGATGAGCTTAGAACAACGAACAATCTCCAATTATTTGAGACTCATAAGCTTGTGTAAATGTGGGAGCTCTTCTAACATATCGCACTTGTACAATGTAAGACGACTCATTTTTTGAAAATCACGTAAGTACGTGGGAATTTTGACAACATGAGAGCATGTTAATACAAATAATCTTAACATTGACATATTTCTCATATCACTAGGTAGAAATTCCATGTCTGTCAGTATCAATCATAGGGTTTCCATTTTGGTCATACTTCCTAATGTCCTCTCATTCATGGTTTCTCCATTATTTTGTACAGATAGAGCTTTGAGTTGTGTTAAACTCTCTAGATTCCCAGCATTCCCACCCCACACATAATCTAAGAAAAACACAATCCTCCTACTTTGCTGCAATGTTTGATTCAACCACATGTTTACATCTTGTTCATTCACATTTTTTTGTATTACTATTTGTGTACACAACTCATTTCTAAGACTTGTTACAGATGGAGTTTGTGAAACAGTTGGCCAAAGTAGTAAACTATCTTTAAAATGATTGTGCACCTAATTTTCGTTGTTGAAGAGTGTATTGAGAAGCAGATTTTTTTTCGATCCACCCTTTCCCAACAGCCCAATGTTCTTAGCTTCTCCATCATTTATCAACGACTTTTCAACAAATGCATAGGCATTCTCTTTTCCCGCTATAAGGGGTTTATCGATCAAATTCATCTTTACAGAGCCAGTTGAAGCAGGAACACCTTGGGAGGTGCTTGCAGAAGTGCCTAGAGAATCCAAGGCTCATATGCTTTCTTTAGTGATCTGCCCAAGTTCCCCTTGAATATTTTGAGTTTGTCCTTCTAGGAGCTCTGGACTTTGGGTGAACTCAACCAAAGGAGACAATTTGAGATGCTCGTTGATATCTGAAATCAAACCAGTGATCTGTGTGTTGTTTTGATAGCGGGAAATAACGATACACGTAGGTATTGTGCATCGTTGAACCATTTCTGATGCTTGTTTGAGAATCCCATCCAACTATTTAAGCCATCTGTTAATAACTGAAGCTTTGTATTTCCTCTTCATGTTTATTGCTGGGTGGTATTTCTGGATCTGGCTGATGATAGGCTCGATTTTCATTACGAGATCTTTAAGAGAAGCCAATTCTCTTCTAAAGTGGACCACAATGTTTAAGTGATGGAGTATCTGCTTGATTGTCATGTCTATACCCACACCAACAAACCGAGACACTATATCCATCATGATGTTTCAATAACTCCCCTCAGACTTTCAAGCAATGTAATGCAATGCAACTCATAACCACCAATGTGCAGGCAATTTCAACTAACTGAAGACTTTTTTTGCCATAAGTGAAATTTACTTGTTTTATTTTACATATCCCAAATTTTCTGAGACGCACTCAACATACTGGTAGGATGAAATCTAAAATGAAGTCCCAAGATTAAAATTTAATACATTTGATTGAACAGCATAGGATCTGTACATGATTATATAAGATATCCTGACAAAGCTTTACATCCTAAGGGAAAAAATAGTAAAATGATCATATTACTTGTTCAATTCTTGCGAATAAAAAATTTGGTACTTAAAGAAGTCCATTTCATCATCAATCATGCTTGACTTTAAAAGAATTGCGATCTTGTTGAAGACATGCAGAGCTATGATGGTGCCCCCGAAGTACCCAAACATGAGGTATGTTGTACCATGTATCATGTAAGTACCTATTTTTTGTAACGATGTCTCGGGTATGTGGAGCCAGTAATGGGTACAACAGGGGATTTACCTTACAAGTACCCAATTACCCGATAGAGGTACTGGTATAGGAACGTGTATTTTACCCCCGGTACGGGTACCCATGCAACATAGAATATAAATATATATTTCAAAAAATTAGGGTTATGATTATGATTTCCCAATTCCCAATTTCCAATGAAAATGAGTGTCGCATCCACACCAGATTATTCTCCCGAATCCCATGCACCCATGGTTCACGTAACCTTGCCTTCTAATTATGCCAAGTTTCAACTGAAGAACACTCAACCAATCTGTGGGTAGGATCAAACTCATTCAATGGTGAATTACCCGCTGAAATTGGAAAGCTTGTTAATCTTAATATATAATATTTTCAGTGTTGTAAATTCAATGGGTACATTCCTTTAGAAATTGTAAACCACCATTCTTTAGAAAAACTTGAGCTCTCATAGAATAACCTTCAAGGATATTTTCCAAACATCACTCGTTCTTTGCACAACCTTTTCTATCTAATGGTTGTTTCCCCCAAATTCTTTTATTGCATTGAGAGAGGTGAGGTACTCGATGATACAACCCAATATGGTGTAGATGTTGTCATCTAAAGGTGTGTAATGTTGATGTGGGAACTATAACCCACTCTGTGAATATATCCCTCTTTTCTTTTGATACCATAGCTCTAAATAACCAATAAAAAATATTGAAGTCATTGGAGAAAGGGGTTAAACAAACAATCAAATGAACAACATTTCATAATGTGAGCCAGAAAAAGAACCAACACTAGAAGAGTTTGATCTTTGTAGTTTATTTCTCACCCAAACACGTCAACATCATTACATTTTCATCACCCCCCAATTTGTTGGTGTCTTCAGCATCATGTATTCTTCATCCATACGCATCTGTAAGGATTCATCATCCAACAAATGGCCACATTCTCATAACAATATAACAATATTGAGCTAAACAATCATTAATATAACAATACTGAACTACACATCTCAACAGTATGCCAATATTTTTAGTTTGTACAAATTATTAGTTTACTAGTTTTTAGTTTTAGAGTGTGGCTTTCTTGTGCATGCAAACAAGCATACGCAGCACAAGATTGTTTTGTATGCTTCTTGGCATGCACAGGCTCCCTACTTATGCCAGCAGGACACACACATGCCCGAGGCCTCCTATGTATGCCAACAGATCGCACATATGCATGTGCATGCCAACAAGCATACTACTACCTATGTGTTGCGTATGAGTCTTTATATGTAATATGTAGAGGGGTGTTAGTCTTTATATGTATGTGGCGTTGCATGTATTAGTATGATGAATTGATGATTGATGAATAATGTATGTTGTAAGATGTTAAATGTTAATGTATTAATCCTTGAATTCTTGTACACATATGGTCATTGACAATGATGAATCATGATTGATGTTAGATGTAAAAATCTATGTTCCATTGATGCATTTTGTAATTGGTACTTCGGAATCCATGATGTTATAATTTACTGCAATCTATGCAACATTTTATTTTGAGATTTTAGTTTTTTTTCTTTTATATTTTACTATTTTCATTATAAATAAAAAATAAAACAATCAAAATGTAAAATATATATGCATTATTTTGTAATAATGTTTATTGGCATAGAATTGCTACCGTATCTCTTGTATTAATTTTCTTTTATGCTTTCAGAGTGCAGGTCGCTTGATGAGGGTGCTTTTTTAGATTGTCCTAAAAAGAGGATGGGCTCAGTTAGCCGAAAGAGCTCTTAATCTATGCAAAATTGTTAATAAATGCACGTGGAGCATTCAAACTCCTCTTTGTCATTCAAACACATTCCAAATGATATTTTGACCAAAATTGAAAAGAAATACTTATCTTGGGATTGATACTATGATCTCTCTGCTCAAGAGATTGGGGAGCTCATTTGTTTTCCAAAGATGGGTAAACGCATTCATAAATTTGTCCATCAATTTCCAAAGTTGGATCTTTCTGCTCATGTCCAACCAATAACACGAACTGTATTGAAAGTGGAACTAACTATCACTCCATATTTTCAATGGGATGAAAAGTTTCATTGATATGTGGAACCTTTTTGGATATTAGTAGAAGATAATGATGGTGAATATATACTCCATCATGGATATTGTAAAATTTATGTATCAGATACAATTTTCCTTATATGTGATGTGTGTTCAACCAAGAAATGGAGTAGAGCCTATTTTGTTGCTATTTCATACAACACATTGGCGTCTTTTCTTCATCAGATATATTTCTCTCATGTAATGGCATGTTCACTGTATAATGTGATGTTAAACTGTTAATTTTTTTATTTTTCACTAAATTGAAGTGCTCCATTTTTTTTGGTATTACTTGCAATCTCCCACTACCTCGTTTTAATTTTACATTTTTTCCTTTGCTTACCCTATAACAACTACCTTATCGTCATATTATTGCACCTTCCTTGGGGCAATTGATAGTTATATCAAATCTAGAATTTACTCTTCCTGAAGATTATCCCTACATGGAGATTTAAACTAGTCGATTTTATTTTCCCATTCTCAACGTAGTTTAGCTTAATCCAAAAACTCAATTTAGGAATAGTTTGTACTGCAAGGATTTAATGTTTGTAGACAACCAAAAAGATTTTTTTCAAAAAAAACATAGGAATAGTTTACACCAAGGATTTAATCTCTATAGTTCTATATCACGAGCAAAACAGATATCCAATTTTATTATTTTCTAAATCATAATTTTTTTTTATCAAGTTATAAAAAAATTTAGTTTTAAGTAATTTATATCTATATGTTGAGATTTAAGTTAAAATTAACCATATATTTTTTTAAGTAATTTTTAATTATTTTATTATAAAATTAACAATATATTTTTTTAAGTTATTTCTAATTATTTTATTAAAAAACAAAGGGTATACTATACGACAACCAAGCTTGAAATTTGAATCCTTCATATCCCTTCAAAGGCCATTTTAAACGTCATAGACGGCCACATGGAATTTTACCATTAAAAAAAAATAGTTTGAATTTCCAACACGTCAATAATGAAATTGAGTAAGCCTGGGATAAATTTGCAACAAAAGGGTAGCTACAAAATTTTCCCTTCTAGGGGTTATCAGTGATTCGGTGGATTATGGGAGAGTCGGGACTCAGAGTCTGCCCAAGTTCCCTTGAATAGTCACATCATGGATGAGGATCTCGGTCCCAATCGACATAGACCACGGTGGGTCATTGGGCTGCCTAGTGCCAAGTTCAACTCAATGAGTCAGGATTGTGAATCAGGATTCGATGTTCACTTTAAAAGCATTTAATGGCATTGGCATGCATTACTAATTCACCAAATTCATTAAATCTTCGTATGAGATGATGCCACCTGCCAACTTGGTTTTCTATCTATCATCTTATTGTTCACCGAGTCACATGATCTCACAACTTACAAGTCACATGAGTATTTGAGCATATGATGTGAAATTAAATGCTCATATGAGTCATATCTATGGATGGTGATTTGATTTGATAACCCTCCACTGTTAAGGCTCCGTAAGGAAAAAGTAATGGTGTTATTTTTTGGGTTACAACTTACAAGTTGTAATTTACAATGCATTGAGAAATATTTGCTAGATTTGAGCCTAACCTGTTCCAATGTGTATGTAAGTTTCTAGACCAAGGTGAAACTCAGCGCTATAAATTTCTATTATGACCAGCATAAGACTGGGATGATGGATCTTTGTTAGCAGGCTACCATCACTTTGCCCTTTGTTTATGATCATGAATCATATCCTATACGAGTTAGTCAAGGATTCTAGGATTTATTCCAATTTCCATTCATTTACTGGGTTCAAAATCATTTGAATCAGCACTCTGAGTCTCCCACCTTCCACCCAGGCCACTTAGTCTACCTGTCTCATCGGAGAATGGGGGTTAGGAAGTAGAGACAAAGGAAACTAGAATGGAGGGCTAGCCAAAGAGAATGGTTGTACAGTATGCATATAGTCATCCCTAAAAGAAACAAAAGAATTTGGCATATACCTAAATGAATATTATCATTATTGAATTTTTCGGGATGCTTACGGAGTAACTCTTGCACCTGAGTTGTTTATGATGGTTTCATGTGTCGGTGATGGCTACGATTTGGAGAGGCTCATTTCCATCACTATACCACTAGTGGGTTTCTCGTGCAAATATAGCTATTACCTCTCCAACTTTCCCCCCCTCAATCACCTCACCTTTTGACTTGAGTCTTCTTCTTCTTCTTCCTCTTCCTCCCATGGGCTCTCTGATCTACGCCCTGAGCACCCTCATAATGAATACTGATCTTTGAAAGTCTCTAGACACCTTGGGAAAACAATAGCTAGTTTTCCCTCACCTACGTAGATATATCTATGTTATGTAAAATCATTTATAAAATTATTATTTTTGTAATCATGTGAAATACATAAACATGCATTTGCCTACCTTGGGAAAGGTAAACCAACTATAGAGCACTCGGATATTGTGGAATTGAGATGGTGTTGCTTCTAATCATTTTTTGTAGAAAGAAACGGAAATGGTTGCACACTCTAATTCTTTGTTGTCTTCTGCGGTGGAATAAGGGAAGCAAAGGTAGAACGTTGGGTAGGATGGATTGAGCTTCCCCGAACTTAAAGAGATTGGTGAAGTATGTGGGAAAAAAAACATTATCCTAGGTTTACGAGTATAGGACAGTTGGAGGTCGGGACTCAAACTCTGAAATCTCCAATTCTACGCTTCAGCGTCTCGCTAATTTCTATTTCCTCTAGAATATTATGCAGAGCAAAGCTGTAGACTTGGTCGTTGTGAATTTATAGGTATGTATAGAATTTTTCACTTATGTAACATTTTATATGTGGAGAAAAGTTAAATGTGTTTCTTGTTGGAGTTCCTTCTAGTTCTATAAATATAAGGGTTTAAAATTTCTCCATCCAAAATGTTGTTTGAAATTTTTAATGTATTATGCGACTGCGTGTATGCCATACTAAGTCTCGGATACTCAATAGACACAACCTTAAAAACCCAATTATTTAAATTAAATCATAACCAAAATAATGTATACTTTTCATAGTCTAAGACCACAACTTCATTTGGGTGGAGGAGGAAGAATAAAGAGCCTTGTATTTGAGTTCCAAATATGTCAATGCTATTTATTTGTCATGAATTGTAAACATTAGGTTGAAAGAAAGAACAATATTTGGATACAAGTGTTTGAATTATTCCAATTTCCTTAATGAAATCCAAAGGTTGAAAGGGTAAAATATTTAACAACCGACACTGTAAATGGTGTAGACTCCGACCCCTTCATTTTCCTACCATCCTTCTAATAATGGAAACAAGAAGTAAAAATTGTCTACCAATATACCTAAACAAGGGAATCCCTCGATGGACTCTCATGAATGAGGGACTAGGAGTGTAGTGAACTAGCAAAGAACATGATTTCAATTGCCTCGCTGTCGCAAACCTCCCAAACATGTGTTTATGATTCGTCTTCCTTCTTCACTATGGTAGACACTAGACACCCAACTTGTAGTGATATTTGTTGGATAATTTTAAGTTCTTCCTTATAGTGGACTAATAAATACTTAAAATTTTCAATAGGGATGATAAAATCGATAAAGATTAGAGGGACTATCCTTAATCTAACTAAAATTGGGGCTTTTGTTTGATCACTTCGAATTTGGGTATAAACTCGATATACATTGGAGGGAATATCCATAATCCACCTAAAATTGGGGCTTTTGTTTGATCACTTTGAATTGAGCATCTGGGGAGGACATGATTCAATTCTAAAAATAACTGTTGAATTCAAGGTTAATAAAAAAAGTTGTTGCCTAAAAGAATTAGGTATTACATTCTGAGTTTTTCTTTTAGGTAGGCCCAATCACACTTGATAAATAGATCTTCCATCAAGCAGAATCAATCCTCCATTCAAAGGTACATCTAAATTTAAATTCCTTATTTTATCAATGACCTAACAATCGATTCTTTCACTGTCCAGATAGAGTTGTCCCTTATCTAAGTTCAATAAACTATATGCTCCAGGGACCAGGAGAGTATAGACTACTTTATATATGTATGGACTCTCATTAGCTAAAATAATAATGATGTTGTATCCGCGCATGTGTCTCCATATTTGTATGAGACATTTCTCCATGACATGAATGGTAGAATATGCCCCAGCGGTTTCCAATGTGAATTGTGTGAGGTCCATAGACATGTGAATTTTATAGGTTTCCACACAATAATCGAGTGTGTATTATAGTCATCTCTTGTGGGCTCTAGGATGTTGAATAAATAGTTGTTGATCCTAAAACATCTAGGTGTTGGCAATGATTTTCTTTTTATTTCTGATTTACAATTAGTTTGTGTGCATCCAAAAGCCATAAACCATAATAGAACAAAAAAAAAATTTAAAATACTTGATATTTGTTGGAGAATTTGAAGTGTTTCGGTAAAATTCCTAGGATAAGATGTCAATATTGGAGAGACTTGAGTTTTTTATTTCTAATTTCTAGGATTTATATAATTAAGGGTATAGAAGTTATTTGCTTTTATGATGATATCCCCTACATTAGGGAGGCCACATGGATAATAATGTGCAATGTATGCATTGGATGTAAACCATTTCAATTTGTATTGACTTTGGTTCTTTCTTTGTGCTCCCTCCCTTACTACAATATACCTACTCACCTACTCTTTCCTATGTCATGGATAGATAGATTTGTTCATGAATAGTTCATGAATAGATATACTAAACCATTATAGGAACTATGGGAATTGCAACTCAATTTCATTACATTATAGGAACTACATGCACTAAAAGTAATATATAGGGAGATGAGAGTTTTTTTATTACATAAGTAAGATAACTTGTCTTTCATGGTGCATTTCAACTAGAGGGTTATATATCGCTCTTACTATTGTGAATAGTCTCAATGACTATTGCTTTCAGGTACGCACTTATTTCTTCAAAATGGTTTTATTTTCATTTACAATTTCCAATAAGTTTGTGTACATTTGAAATTGACCATAAACTATAAATTATAATAGACAAATAAAAAAGAATGTTTTTTTACCATTGAATATTAAAATAATCGAAGAGAAGAATTGCTTTAAAACAAAAACATTTTTTTACCATAATTGAAAAGATTCAAGTTGTTCAAAAGGATGCCTCTCTTCAATTATTGGAGTGTTCTGTAATGAAATCTAGATAGCAATACATGATTAAGTTGTAGTAGATTAATCTTAAAGTTTTAATTTTTTTATTAGAATTATGCCTTTTAAGTTATACAGAGAGTAAATGAGATATGATCATTTATGTTACTTTTTTACATTAAATATTTCCTAGGTTATGGCCAATAACTTACTAATTATTAAAAATTTCTCTTGAATTATTCTTTTATATAAAAATTTGTAGTATATCTAGGTTAGAATTAGATATTACATTTAGTTCCATAGTTTATAAAAAATAGGTTAAGTAATTCACAATTTATTCAATAAGAAAAATATTTGATATTAATAAATTTAATTTAGAATTTTATTCTATTGTAAGTTTAGAATCATTGTAGCAATTTAGGGTGTTTGTTTTAATAACAACTTAGACTTCCGTCTTAGATAGCTTAAAATTTTTAGGGTTTGGGATTTGTCTTAGTTATATAGTAGACATTATCAATTTCCTAGTTTTCTCTTGAAATGTGTTGTTAAAGATATATTAATAAATATTTATTAGTTACTCAACTCAACTCATTGTCTTGATGATGAACCTTGACAAAGGTAAATGGAGTCTACAATTACCTTGCATACCACTCCTCAAACCTATCAACCCAACATTTCAGAGAAGAGATTATAAATATGTTTTTTGTCAAAATGACATTTTCGAATCATGTAAGGTTCACAAAGAGATTACAGTATATAATAGTCCTTGGTTTTTGTCTATCCTTTTCACATAAGTTTAAGATGGAATTTTGAAAAGATAATTGTGGAATCCCTCTCAAATGCCTTCTAGTGTGAGATGGAGGTACTACTAAGATCCACGTTGAAGTTTGAAGGATACTTTTTCAATGTATGTGAATAATAATTATATGTGACTGAGTTTCAAAAAGAGAAATAGGAATCCCTATCAATCCCTCTCACTTGAAATCTAGATGTTAGTAGAATCAAGACTAAAGTTTGAAGGATAAATTTTCTAAGTGTTCTAATACTTAGGTTTATTATCGTGAAGATGATGCTAAGGGATTAGGAGGAGTTTGAAACTGAATGGCTAGTTACTCACGAACTCGGTCCACATCGACAAACATATAAATTAGCTTTGTGATGGTATTTGTAACTTTTTTGGCCTTTAATGGAAATGTGGATTGAAAAAAACTTATGCTTTTATCTGGAAATATAATAATACAATGATTTTAATAGCATGTAGTAAAGTTCAGTTCAAAACAGGTAGGGTAAAATGTCATGGAAAAGTTATTCTTCTATTTTTTTTACTTTTATGTTGTTTCTTTAAACCATTGGTTATGGTAATGATCAGGTGGTCACAACAAGGATCAACAATTTTAAATCTCCAAGGGATGTACAATGTTAGAAGTACACTAGTTTTAGGTGGATACCTTGACACTCGACAAAAACCATCTTTTTAGTTTTTATTATTAATGTTAGGGATCTGATGATTCATCTCTGTAAATGTTCTGAGTTAGAATGAAAATGTAATAACATGTTTTGAGTTGACATAGCTCTATGCATGAAAATGTATGCATGATTCATACATACACAAAAATGTAATATTAATTAGTAATGTTTTTATAATAATAAAAATTTAAAAACCTTTTTTTGTGTGGCATGATATTAATTGATATTATTAGCCTTTACCTTTTACAAAGCCCTTTTTGTGCTATGCATGATATTAATTGATATTATTACCCTTTACTTTTTACATATGAGCTCTACCAATTGGGATAACATGTTTTTTAAGGAGTCAAATTTTAACATGTTTTTTGAGAAATCAAACTTGTTGGTCACCTATCTGGTGATCTTCTCAAATCTACTTGACGGGTATTAGTTTAATTAGGAATATTTGAGCATTATGTAGATAGGGTCTTCGGGTTTTAGACATGGTGGATGGAAGAAAATGTCACCTTAAGTCTTATAGGAATCTTTAAACATATATAGCTAATAAAAACACCTCAAACCACTATACATGGATTTGTGAGGGTATTCTTAGCCTATGAGTGTAGGTACCAATACTACTATAAAATTTTGGTAAGCACAAATGATACTATGAGCATGAGGGGTTCACTCAATGAACTTATTCCATAGCATGACAGTTTGTAGAATATTAAAGAATATCCTTAATTTCACTACATATTGGAAAATGCCTCTTAAAATTCTATTGTTGAACCCCACTCCTAATATACCTTTCCAATTAAGAAAACCGCTAGTTTCATTAGATATTCAAGGTATCCATTTTTATCAACCCATTTTTAAAACCCCCTTTATATATCATATTATCAAGTTGTAAGGAGCTCGCATGAAGTTGGTTCCACTTTTTGGTGCCACTTTAGAAATTGAAAACACATATCCGATGTGTAAATCTATAACACATATGTGTTATTGTGGCTAGGTTTGGAAAAACCAAGCCCAAAAAGGAGGCTAAGCTTAGTTAGCAAATATCGCATGTGCGATATATGGCAGTTGCAATTTGTAAAACAAAAAAATAAAAATAAAATAAAGGCCCACGACCTCAATTTCTTATTTCACAGTGAAGGACGCGATATCAGGACCATGAAAAACTATACCATCAATTTGAGTTTGAGACTTTGGAGGGTAATTTGGAAGGGCCAATTTAGAACTTGGATCCAATGGAAGGTAAGTACTCATTTCCTTCAAAATTGATTTCAATTTTTGTTTGTGTTTGTTAATTTTATAGTTTTTGTTATTTTTAATACAAATTAATAAAAAAAATTTAATTACATCAAGCAATGAAATATTAAAACAATTTTGATTTTGTTGTTTTAATCTTAACATACAACATAAATGTTGAAGATAATGTGCAAAATGGGCCCAGTAATTACCAAGAACCAAACCCAAACATGAAGGGGGAACACGACCAAAATTCATAGATTCTAGCTCGTTTGGGTACATTCAGGTGCCTTAGCTCATTGTTTAGAGGGGGGGGGATTTGAGACAATCATTAGTTGAGGCATTGGACACCATAACAAACACAATTTCCAATGCCCAGAGAGAACTGTACAATATTAGCTTGTACAGAGAATCCATGAAACAATACTATTCTGATGGTTTGAGCTATAAATACGTAAAAAACTAAAGATAACCAAAGACCAATTGTTTTCATTATTTTGGAACCCTAGCACCTGATTTGTCCTACCCACCAGTCAAGCACATATTTCCATAGACTGGTACATGGAACCAAATGTGAAATCCAGTTGGATGGATTGCTGGTACATGGTCTTCGATGAAGACCCTCATAGGAATAGTGACATCTCGTTTTATTTCCTCAGAAAGTTGTATGCAGAATTTATCTTGTGGAAACAACTGAACTATTTTGATATTTTCGAGTTCCATGGTGTGGGTCATAGGATGCCCCAAGATAGGGAAGGGGCTAGGATTGATCCTGACCGTGTGCCACACCCTCCACAAACACCAAAACCCCCTTGTGTATATCCTCTTGAGGGTACCGTGATTCATGATACACAGGAGGCCTTATTCGACTTGGTAGATACATTGCTTCAACATGGGACTGTTGTCCAAGGCAATGCATGCCAAGGAGTTAGCACTTCTAAGCCTGGCACATCGCACACACAGGATCCACTTACTAGGTATCTAGACCATAGTAGAGCTACATATCACACTCAAGACGCAGAGGGTTCAGAGCGTCATGTTATTCCACACCCTTGCACACACTGTGGAGGCATATGCTATGGTCCTTTTTCATAGTTTCAGGACGATGGATTATTTCGATTTGTAAGTAAAACTCTTTCTTTTCATATTATATTTTGTTTTATATCACAATTTTCAATTGTTTCGTAATTTATTTATATTTAATTATCTAACAAATTATGTGAACAAATATATAGTTGATGTCCCATGACACACCAGATTCACATAGTCTGATGATTGATATTGATAACATTGATGCATCGGTCAATGTTGCATATGGTTTTGGTGCTTCACCATTAGTTGTAAGAAATTTACTTTTTAATTTTTCATCATTATTTACATATTTTAAGCAGAGATTGCAACATTCAATAAGTCCTAATCTAGATACAATATTTTTTATGCAGGGTGGGTAGGATGATTTTGTGGAATCCCAAGCAAGTCCCTTGCATGTAGAGGAAGATTCCTAAACACAAGTATTATTTTAATTATGCCTTTAATTATTCTCTTAATAAGTCAACATGTATGATTTTAATTATTTGAAATTTTCTAATTGTATCTTTATTTTTTGTTAGGTAGCATGATATCTTTTCTAGCTGAACAACTGTTTTGATTGGTGACCCACCTCTCTTGCCCCCCAAGGTAGATGTATATTTCACTTTCTTTGAAAACATCATTTTTTGTCCATGTAGTATATGTTCAGTTTTATTTGTATTTGCTAACATTGACATATGTTACTTTATGCAGGAATCTAGTGAGCTAGTGGTGCTTGAAGAGCACCAAATATAGGCTTTTAGTGACCCACCTCCCCCCCTAAGGTACATGCATGTTTCACTTTCTTTGAAAACATCGCACTCTGTCCATGTAGTATATTACGTCTTGTTTTCTTTTTATTATCTGACATTGACATATGTTACTTTATGCATGCTACTAGTGAGGAAGTGGTGCTTGAAGAGAACCAAATCGTTGTTTTTGGTGACCCACCTCTGATCCCCCGTGAGATACCTTTATGTCTTGCTTCCTTTTAATTATGCTTTTAATGTTTCAACATGTACTTTTTTAATTATTTGAAAATTTCTAATTTTATCTTTATCCTTTTGTATGTAGGAACGTAATTCTGATTATGGTGTCCACCGAGCGACCTTCCTCGCTAGTGCATACAGAAATCCTTTTAGCCCATTTCCAGTTGTTCCATCCACTAGTTACACACCTCTTCACGACCCCTAGGTATATTTTTTTATTGCTTATCTTTCTTGTATTACTTTTTGTAGATGAAAGTATATTTTTCCTTGTTTCCCTTATTGATATGCTGACATTGACATATATATTATTTTATGCAGCTTAATAGTGAGAGAGTGGTTCTTGAAGAGCACCCAATTAGGGTCGTTGCTCACCCACCTCTCCCTCCCCCCCAAGCTACATGTATGTCTCACTTTCTTCGAAAAAGTCATTGTCCCTCCATGTAGTATAGTTTTATTTGTACATGCAAGTATGTTTTTCGTGCACCCATTGATTTGTTGACATTGACATATA
>LPNX010839921.1:105251-185118 GCA_001517045.1 Pseudotsuga menziesii
GTCTCCACAAATGATATCTGTCCCTCTCGTTCAACATTGGGGATCACCACTGAGCAGCTGGAAAATAAATATAGACTTATCACAAGACATTGGCAGTGGCAGTGAAAGGGGGGGTAAATAGGATTAATTTATATGGGGGATACATACATGTAACGTTTTTTTTGTATACACATAGATGTACAATTTAATCCACTATTTTTTATTATGGGCATGTGGCATGCCAATTTTAAAACATTATTTGTATGTATATAATATAAATCAAGGTTAAAATTTATATATATGGTTCAATTTATTTTGGAACATGATATTTATTATATGCCTTTGAGATATGTTTACCTATGTCTTTCATTAACTATGTGTTTACTTAAAATGATAATGTGTGGTTCACCTATGTGATATTATGATATTATAGACCTTATCATGACATATCCTACTAACTATTTGAATATTTCCAATACTTCAAGGAAGAATTTATGACTCATCCAACTAAGATCAAGTAACCATTAAGTAATCCATGGGAGATAATCACTAGACACCACATCATAAGTTGTTCAGGACATGCTACAAAGATAATCAAAACTTCATACAAGGCCAAGGAAAATGAATTGTATCTATGAAATTCAGAAAGATATATATAACTTTCTAAATTCCATAAACTAACATCATAACACTAATATCATAACATCATAGTCATACCACTAACATCATAACATCATACATGTGTTTCTACTTCTAAATCATGCATGCATCTGAAATTCCACTTGTGATCCATGTTCAACCTTATTCATTTTGTTTCATGTATGTGCATATCCTAGGCCCTAGGTATATGGTCATGAAACCCTAGTTCCATCTCATAAATTCTCAACCCTAGTTATATCATGCAATTTGTATTTCATTAAACCCTAATTGGTTTTCAATTTATACGTGTACATGTGTTTCTAGTTCCATCTCATCAATAGTAAAGAGGTCATAAAACCCTAGTTCCATCTCATAACTTGTAATTAGGTCATAAAACCAATCCAATGATATAAACCTAGAGAGGTAATATAAACCTTAGTTTGTTTTTCTTGTTATTCATGTACATGTGTTTCTACTTCTAAGTCATGCACGCATGTGAACTTCCACTTGTAATCCATGTTTAACCCTATTCACTTTGTCGTAAAACCCTAGCTCCACCTCATAACTTCTCAACCCTAGTTGTAGCATGCAATTTTTAGTTCATAAAACCCTAGTTGGTTTTCAATTTGTACATGTCCATGTGTTTCTAGTTCCATCTCATAACTTGTAAAGAGGTCATAAAACTCAAGTTCCATCTCATAACTTGTAAATAGGTCATAAAACCAATCTAATGATATAAAAACCTAGTTACGTGCATAGCCTAGGTATACGGTCATAAAACCCTAGTTCCATCTCATAACTTCTAACCCCTAGTTATAACATGTAATTTGTAGTTCAGGAAACCCTAGTTGGTTTTTAATTTGTACATGTACACGTGTTTCTAGTTCCATCTCATAAATTGTAAAGAGGTCATAAAACCCTACTTCCATCTCATAACTTGTAAGTAGGTCATAAAACCAATCTAATTATATAAACCTAAAGAGTTCATATAAACCTTAGTTGGTTTTGCTTGTTATTAATGTAGATGTGTTTCTAATTTTAAGTCATCCATGCATGTGAACTTCCACTTGTGATCCATGTTCAACCTTATTCATTTTTTCATAGAACCCTACTTCCATCTCATAACTTCTCAACCCTAGTTATAGCATGCAATTTTTAGTTCAGGAAACCCTAGTTGGTTTTCAATTTGTACATGTACATGTGTTTCTAGTTCCATCTCATAACTTCTAAAGATGTCATAAAACCCAACTTCCATATCATAACTTGTAAATAGGTCACAAAATCAATATAATGATATAAAACCCTAGTTATGTGCATAGCGTAGGTATATGGTCATAAAACCCTAGTTCCATCTCATAACTTCTCAACTCTAGTTATAGCATCCAATTTGTAGTTGATGAAACCCTAGTTAGTTTTCAATTTGCACATGTACATGTGTTTCTAGTTCCATCTCATAACTTGTAATTAGGTCATTAAACCAATATAATGATATAAACCTAAATAGGTCATATAAACCTTAGTTGGTTTTGCTTGTTATTCATGTACATGTGTTTCTACTTCTAAGCCATGCATGCATGTTAACTTCCACTTGTGATCGATGTTCAACCTTATTCATTTTGTCTCATGTATGTACATAGCCTAGGTATATGACCTTTTGGTTTCTACTTAAATTTTACTAACCAATCTAATTTGATCTTCAAAACTAAAGGGGTCATAAAACCCTAGTTCCATCTCATAACTTCTCAACGCTAGTTATAACATACAATTTGTAGTTCATGAAACCCTAGTTGGTTTTCAATTTGTACATGTACATGTGTTTCTAATTCCATATCATAACTTTTAAATAGGCCATAAAACCCCAATTCAATTTCATAACTTGTAAACAGGTCATAAAACCAATATAATGATATAAACCTAAATAGGTCATATAAACCTTAGTTGGCTTTGCTTGTTATTCATGTACATGTGTTTCTACTTCTAATTCATGCATGCATGCAAACTTCCACTTGTGATCCATATTCAACCCTATTAATTTTTTTTCATGTATGTGCATAGCCTAGGTGTATGGCCTTTTGGTTTCTACTTAAATGATACTAACCAATATAATTTGAGCTTCAAACCTAAAGGGGTCATAAAACCCTAGTTTGTATTTTTGTGTCTCAATTTGTGAACCCTATTTTTATTATCCAGGTTGTTGGCTTATACTTTAGTACGAGAAGAATATATTCTGTGATATCTAGGATGATATGGGAACCCTACCAACTAAGGCACGGTCGAGGGTTTTGTAGTGTTGACCCACCAATGCAAGAGTTGCATTGAAGGAAATTGAGAAAAACCCTAGTTTACGAAGTCAATGCACAATGAAGTCACTGGTCCATGAAAACATCAGGGAGAGGACCACCGAGAGGAAATCACATGCTAGAATACCAATGGATTCAACTGTTGCATCAAAATGTCATTGAGGGAAACTTGGTGACTTTCAGCCCGGGAGCAAAAAAAAATGGAGTAGAAAAATTGCATGTTGTTGGCTCCTAAAATTCTATATGGGAAAGGCCAATATGGGAACCCTACTAACACAGACATGGTCAAGATTTTTCATGCATTGACCCACCGATGCTAGAGTTGCATTGAAGGAAACTGAGAAAAACCCTAGTTTACGAAATCAAAGCACAATGAGGTCACTAGGCCTTGAAAACATGGGGGATAGGGCCACCTAAGGGTAATCGCATGCTAGGAGACCAACGGATTCAATATTTCATCGATTTGAACTCTGATTTTTGAGTTATGTTGAGTTGAAAGTCGCATGAAAATGTCATTTAGGGACATTTGGTGACTTTCGATCCAGGAGAGAAAAAACAAACGGAGCAGCAAAATTGCATAAGTACGTTGGCTCCCGCAAGTCTATATGGGAAAGACCAATAGGGGAACCCTACCAACATAGGAACAGTCGATGATTTTGCATAGTTTACCCATGAATGCAAGAGTTTCAAGGGTTAACCTAGCAATGTAATTAATGTAAATTAATATTAAAAATATCAAAAAAGTAAATTGCAACAACTCCAGAGCATGTTATTTTCCAATTTCTATTTGTTGGTGTCTAAAGACATCGGTTTTTTCTTGCCGCCTCCAATGTTCCATAGATGGTGTTTGTATCCTCTGAATAATATTATGTTTGTGAATGGTATTCATCAATAATAGGTTTATTACATTGGGAATAAACTAAGGCTAAATAATTGAAATTGTGCTTCAGCATGCAACTTAAATTTTAAATAACACACCTGAAAATATAGCCACACTAGACAATCTTGTAACACCGAACAATGCACTTAGTTCAGTAGGCCATCTAGATAATCTCTGCTGTCAATGTTTTCCATCAATCTTTTGTGCTCTATGTAAGGTAGCAAGTATCGTACATGTGACCTATTTTCATTCAAAAGTGTGTGTAGATTAATGTTTATACCAACTACAAGGTTGGTGAAGTGCTATACAATAGCTCCTCATCTATAATCATGATATATATACCCACCCTTCTTTTTCGATTGTGTTGCTAGTGTCAATTACTCCCCTTTTATAACCATCGATCCAATTGGGAATTCAACATTTTCATCATATGTAACAGGTTTGAGAATGGTTTGTTTCCCCTCTAAGTAGTGTTCCAACCAATAGTCAGAACCCCAATCATTATTTTTTGGGGAAACCACTACATATACCTGACCCATGAAAGGAAATAGGTTGAGTTAACAATTCATTTTTTAAATAAGATCTTGCATTTATAATTTCTACATAAATTAAATTCTACTTAGGTCGAGTTAACAATACATAAATTAAATTTATAATTTAGGTACTACTAATTTACTTTTTGTACCTGTGTGTATGAGATCCAATATGTGATCATATTCTATAGAAATATGTGTCTAATCATCTTCCAAATGGTCTGTTTCATTAACCTCCTTGAAATCAGTTCCAAGTGTCACTCGATCCCATGTATCAACTGTATTTGTATACTCACAATCATCCCATTCATTGATGATACAAGAACTGTAAAAGAAAGACTTCAATCTTATCCAAAATTGTCGGATCAAGTTGTCTGAGCTTCTAATTGAATGAAACTATTGAGTTCCATGCACTGTGTTCACCTGATGTTTTTGGGATCGATCCACATTTGTCACCTCCAAGAATATTCTCTACAATAGGTGTTTCCTTCTTTCTTTCTCTCCCATGATAGATGCACACCATTTCCTACAAATGTAGCGTCTCGAAGGAGAGCACCTATAAACTTCATCTCTTCCCTTTGAAGGGAAGTTTTTATGCATGCACCAACACCATCATGCTCTCCTTTTCCATGACCAGTTTCAAAGTAGTTCCATATATGTGGAACCTTGTATTTTATGTACAGCAAACACAACCATTGAAATACACGTGAATTCTTGAGTTGTCCAGCAAAACCATATAACCAAATAAAATGACAATAAAATGGTATATCCATATCTATCACATGATCATATAATATTTTAAAGAAATGTAACATGTAATGGATTTCAAGGGTCTGGTCATCACTTATGTAGAAGTGACTTTCTTTCAGTATCACACATTTCTCTTCATTGCTATCTGGCCCATCTCGATACATGATATGGACCATCATGCTCACCTTCTATAAGTGATAGTATTGACTTTGTATTTCATTTTCTGGTTGTAGGGTGTAATTTTCCCCAAATTCAACCACTAATAGTATTTTTCCAAGAGGGAAGGTGACATATTCTGAATTGCTCATCTTGCCACCTTTCCATATCGACATGTTGAATGTACTATTGGATCTTTCCACAAAACTCTAAAATAAAATGACATAATTTCACCTGGTGTAAAAAAATAAAAAGATGTACGTGAATTCACCAACTTAATGTACATGAAGTCACCAATTTAATCTTCTTGCTTTATTTCCCATCATGTAGCTGGTATGTCTCATACTGACAGTCACGCTTCTCGACAATTGCATTGTGGAATTCTTGATCTTCACTCTCATGGATGCAATCAGACCATAAAGATAGCCCTCCACAATTGTTGCAAGAACCCTCTACACATTGCTTTGAATAATGTGTATGCCCATCTTACCTCAAGAAAATCATGCTATGGATGAAATCTCTTGATGACATTGCTGGTACTGTACTTGAGCATTCCTGCACATGTTTAGGATGAAAAAAAGACATATATGTGCAAATGTATGATAATATATATAAGACTTTATGTAGTATCTAAAATAACAAGTATTCTGGATGGTATTGATTCTAACATACCCAGGCTTGCATTTTTCAAAAGATATTTGACTGAGCCTTAGCCCTACATGGGAAACTTTAAACATCTCAAACAATTGAGTTTGTGTCATGTCAAGATAATATTTAACATGAGATTTATTGTTCATAGAACCCCTATATTGTTTTAACACATCCTTTGCATTAGAAGAAGGCCTAGTGTTATCATGCCAAAACGTGTGCACTAGTCCCTTCACTACTTCGACTAACTCCATGTCTTTGCGGGGAAAACTACCACTAAATGCCCATAATTTTTCCATTTGTCCCTCTACATCAAAGTTGTCTCTTCTTACTGAATATCTTTTAAGTGTCTTTGGATGTAAAGGCTCAATTTATGATGTGCATTTAAGTAAATGATGTTTTCTTGTGGATCTACATACAATTGATTCAGACAATACGTGGCGAGCCACATTACAGTCCTATGAATGAGTTTTTCTACCAATCGATGTGAATGCAGTAGCAAGATATTTAACATTGTTATTACTTGATTTGATATTCTTCAATGTTCTTATGCCTGACATTCTTCTAACTTGCCATATTTCTATATTTAAGCAATGCTAAAAACAATTGGAATTTACTGGCATTGGATTAGTTATCAAAATATTGTTTCATTATTTGAGAACAATGATGAAGGATAGTGTGTTTATCCACCTTACCTTCCATGGAATTCAATTCTCTGTCATCCACTTGTATGCATTTAGGAGTTATCTTTCATTTTCATGCAAGATTTCTTGTCGTTTGAAATGCTCGAGTGACATTTACATCCACTACAGGCTGAAAAATTTGATTAGGAGATTGACCAAAGTGGCATGGTTGTTGTGGAGTCACATTTGAATCATGAGTAACATAATTATTGAACTCTTCACAATATTTTTCGATTAATAATGGACTAAGAATATCATCTCTCCTATAACCAGCTTCCTTTAATGTTGCATTATCTTCCTCAGCCTCTACGTCAGGTATCTATTAAGCAGGAATAGGAATTATTTTCTCATCCAATGAATGCCGATGATTTTTTGAATCTTCCCTCTTATTTTCCTTTTTATAATTCAGCTTCTTTCGATGTAAGCACCTTCCTCGCTGACTTTCGAACTCTATTACGTACATTCCCCATTGAAATCCACCCAAACTTGTATAAAACGTAAGGATTTGTGTAAGAAATGATTAAATTGCAGGTTGAACAGTTCTATGTGCACGCGTTCAGAAGAATTCTATCTTTTTCTGCAGTAAACCTGGCCCACAACATGCAACCCAACATTTTTTATATAATACATATCACATATGTGATATAACGCATGTCTGTTTTATCACATATGTGTTATATCACATATGTGATTTGGATACACTGATTTTTACTCAATGGGTAGTTTGTATTATGTTATCGCTAAATCACATATGCGATTTAGTGCATATCAAATATTATAACTTGATAATCTTATAATGGAACCCATACCAATGGTTAGGACCTCCAGAATTATCCTTGAACCATGGTAGTGTCTTTAGAACTATCTCTTGTCTGGAAATATTCATAAGAGTTCCTATATTGCCATGGTGAATGCCTCGAGAACAATATTCAATGCATAAAATAGTCTAATGGCACATATATCCCATATTAATGATAAATATCCCCTTTAAAGGGAATGTGTAGTGCTTTAATACTTGTTTGTGTTACACTATTGTCCCATTACCATGGTTAAGACCCTGAGATTTGGATCCTTAGTGCATAAAAGCTCATAATGACACCCATATCCAACTAAAGGCCAAATATTCCATCTATAAGGCATGTTTGTTAATTTAGGTACATATTGTATTCTCTTACATGACTATAGTCAATTTCTAGAGACCCATCCATCCCATCCAAAAACCTATAATGGCACTCTTATCCCATTATAATACCATTTAGAATCCCAATATTCCATCCAGACGGTCTTTGGGGTGGCTCATGGCCCAACATTATATTGGTTAAGAGGGGGGGGGGGGATTCAAAGGAGGGAGAGGAAGGTGTAGAGGGAATCCTGGGAGGGAAGTATGGGTAGGGAACATATATGGGGGGGATGAAGGGAGGAGAAATATAAGTAGAAGAGAGGGATGGGTAGGGGAGAGATACTAGGGGAGCTGTATGGAGGATAAATATAAAGGGAAGGTACTAGTAGGAGGGGAATAAATATAAGTGGGCTGGAGGGACCTGGGGTCTTAGACATTTTCAAGGGATGAAACCTCTACTTGAGGACCTAAATGAAGCTTTTAGGCATATAGGACCGCCAATAACACCTTAAACCACCATATGTTACCTCTTGAGGCCATTCTTAGCTTTGTGTGTGGGAATTGACGCCATTAGGTTGTTTTAATCACTAATGATGTGTTTAGAGACCCTTGACATGGTTGATCAATCGGGAAACCCAGGTTGCATTCACTAAAGGAAGCTTCTATGGATCCAAAGGAAAGAATAATGTATCAAGCCACCACACACGACCTCTCTAGGGGCCGTTTGGCCTTAGATTAGGGATATGCAAGAAATTGGGATTTTTTTTTACAGTAGTTATGGGTCTCAGGGCCATATGCATGGTCATGGGAGGAAACCCAAGCCTTGGGCCCTAAATGAATCCCTTAGTCATTGAAGGTCAATAACAACACTTGAAACTACCATGGAGGACCTACTGATGGTATCCCTACCCAGAAAATGGGGATAATCATGCCATCAAGAGGTTTTAAATAGTAGGCATGGTTCTTAAGGCCTTACACATGGTTAATGAAGTAAACCCAATCCTTAGTCCATAAAGGAATATTATATCCATCCAAGGCCTAAAATCATACCTCAAATCAACTCACATGACTTACAAGCACTAGCTATGGGTCGTGTGCCCTTAGACATTGTTGGGGGAGTAAACATTGGGATTGGACTCTAAAAAATGCTTCTAGGAATCCATGACCATGAAAAACACCTCAAATGACCAGCCATGACCTCTTGAAGTTACCCTTTCCTTCGAGTGGTGACATGGATGATGTTAGAAGGTTTTGGATAGTAGATATGAATCCATGGGTCTTGGACATTGTTAAGGTAGGAAACCTAGGCTTTGTACCATAAAGAAAACTTCTTAGAATAATAATAATAATAATAATAATAATAATAATAATAATAATTCATGAAAAAATCTGAATAAATTGTGTTGCACTAGGCCCATATGTCCTTTATATGTCCGCAATATTTTATCCAAGATTGACATCATTTACCTCATATATTGCTGCACCCACACAAACATATATGTTATGATGCGCTGAAAATTTCAAAACTCAATTTCACGGAAACTAATTTAATAATCATTTACACACATTTTTTCTGCATAAATTGTATATATTATGAAATCTTATTCAATTACCTATCTTTTGTCTTTTCACTTCATCTTCAAATATGTTAAGGAAGTACCCCTAATTCTAACCTAAAGTCAGAGATTCTAGGTTTATCCAATATTATGTGGCATCTAAAGTGTCTTTAAAGGAGCCCATGTTTGTGCATCATCCCTATAACAAATAAGAGCCTTAATGCATCTTAGTATAAGAAAATAATATTTTAAATAAAATAATAGTATACTTCTAATAATGATCCCACTGATTGTAGGGGCGACTGATAAATTTGTAGCATTGGATAGTGGAATACCCAACAAAATAGTAATAGGGAAGGAAATTTTGGTAAAAGGAACCTAATCAAGAGATCAATGTAACAAAGAATGTAAAAGAGCGATAGTCCATTAATTAGTGCAATGCTTAGAAAATAAGATAATTTGTATATGTTTCACACCATAGCTTTCCAATTAACCAATTTAATATCATGTAGATACAAATATAGAGAGAGAGAGATCATGTTTTCTCATAATCTTAATAATTAAACTTTACAAAAATGTAAAATTGAAACCCTTTCATGGATGGACTTCCATACATTTCATTTTATTTTATTTATTGAGACAAGATGTGAACACACACTTATTTTCACTAAGAACAAATTACAATAGATAAATAGTGTTGATTCATCGAAAAAATGTATGATATTTGTTTTAAACAAGTTTAAAAACCATGAAACAATCCATTGACAAAAAATTAAGTCCTAATGAATTATTTATTATCCATGTGCTAACTTTCCTCTATTTTGATTGACCATCTTGTATACAATCACATTCTAAATTTAACTTTGCTTAACATTACATAAAACTCTATTCAAGATAAATATTAAATAATTTAAAAACAATATCATAAAACAAATATAAAAAACATTTTATTTTACACACACACACATTAAAAAAAAATAGTAAGCGAGGCTCCATTTGATGCCTGTAAGTCATGCTAGGGAATCATTGCTCTTAGTAGTATGAGTCAAAACCTTTCATAGTTCATGCATTTTCTTTAGGAATAGGTCGTTGAGCGGAATCAATGAAGAATTCGATAAGGCAAAACCTTGAGTGAGATATACGAGGAATTGGTGGGATGGAAGGTCTTTGTGAGAGGCCTCCAAATATATGAAGAAGAATCTATATATATGAATCCATCCAAAAATTTGAATGTTATTCCTCATCCCACCCAAATAAAATAACCCTCAATATTTATATTATTATGTCAAATTAGAAACCCCCCTTGACCCCTTAATATGAGACAATATATTTTGGAGGTTTTTCAGAGTATTCAAAACCCCAATATGAATGGACATGACATGGTATTTCCTTGCTAGTGAAACCCACATGGCTATGAGCCATTTAAATGCTTAAGGGAGGAAACCAAGCCTTATGCACTAAACAATGCTTTTAGGGATTCAAGGATAGTAGAGATGTAGACACCTCCAACCACAAGGAATGATTTCACAACAGGATCCTTGGTCTTAGAATAGGCATATGGGTGGAATTTGCAAGGTTTTAAGAACTAGGTATGAATCTTGGGGCCCTAGACATGGAGAAGGGAGGAAACTTAGACTTTAAATCCTAAAGGAACTATCTAGGAATCTATTGTCAACAAATACACTTCAAATGACTATAGAAGACCATTTCAGGGTATCCTTGACATATGAATTGAGATACTGATTCCATTCGGAGGAATTTAGAAATATACATCAACCTTTATTCCTTTGACATGGTCAATGAAGGAAACTTAGTCCTTAGGCCCTAAAGAAACATTCTATACAATATGGGCCCATATAAATGGATTGAATCACCACACATGACCTATCGAGGGAATATTTCACCTCTTAGTGGGGGTATTAATCACATTAGAAGGAATTGAATATTAGATATGGGCCTCGAGATTATGAAAATGGTCTAAAATTATAATATTGTCTTTACACCCTAAAAAAAAATTGTAGGAATAGAGGGCCAAGAACAACACCTCAACCCACCACAAATGACCTTTGAAATATACCCTTCACCTAATTGTGGGATGTTGATGACATTAAGAATTTTTTCAACATTATGTATGGGTCTTGGAGCTCATAGCAAGGTTGGGACGAAAACCTAAAAATTAGGCCATAAAGGAAGCTTCTTGTTATCTAATGCTTAGAGAAACAACTCAAGATAGAACATAGAACATCTCAAGGGTATCGTTCTGTTATGAATGGGGCTAAGGGAGACATTAGAATATTTTGAGTAGTATGTATCTATTTCAAGGAATTTGACATGGTTTGGGAAATAAATTTGGGGATATGAGTCCAAATAGATATTATAGGTACACATGACCATCAACAATACCTAAATCCATTTCCTAAGACCTTTGAAGGTTATCATTTCCTTCAAGTGGGGATACAAGTTCCATTAGAACATTTTGGATTCTAGGTATGAGTCTCTATGAATTAAACATGATTGAGGAAGGAAAGCTAGGACTTATCCCTTAAAGTGAAGTTATATGCATTAAGGTTAAAGAAAAATTCCTTGATCAACTACAGATCGACCTGTTGAGCATATACGTGGCCTAAGTATGTGTCTCGAGGCCTTAGCCATGGTTTTTAGATAGTTCCTGAACCTAGTCCATTAAATGCATATTAATGGAATATATTCTTAAGAATGATTCCTTAAGATAAAACACATGACCTCTGAATGGGGTATTTAGCACCAACGATGGGACATGGGACCATATACATGGATAAGAGAGGAACCTAATCCTTAGTATCTAATAAAACCTTTTAGGTTTCCTACTTCAAGAACAACAACTTGAACCATCACACTCAATCTCTAAGAGTATCGTTTTCCTCCAAGTTGGGATATGAGTAGGTAGGGCCCAAAACATAACATTGAAACATCACACATGATCTCATGAGGGTATCTATTTACACCAAGTGGAGATATGTGCACCATTAGGATTTTTTTAGCACTAGGTTTAGGTGTTGAGTTATTAAGCATGATTGCTGTAGGAATATCATGCATTGGTATATATAGGAAAATTTCAGGGATAAAGATCTAACAATACTATCTCCAACCACCAAATCTAACCTCTTGAGGGGATATTTTTCCTTATATTCAGAATATGGGAACTGATAATACATTTTTGAGCATTAGTTATGGATGTTGGGGCCCTAGACATGGTTAAGGAATGGAAACGAGGACTTAGGATCTAAATGAAGATTCTAGGTATCTATATACAAGAATGACACGTTGAACAACTACAATAGATCGCTCCATAGTATATTTGGCCTCTGAGTGGGTATTTTGTGGCATGGAGAAAATTTTAAGACTAATTATAAATGTCAAACCTTATAGATGGTTTGGGACAAAATAGTGGTACTTAGGTCCTAAAGGAAATTTTAGGCATCTTTGGCTAAGAACAATTCTTACAAGCACCACACGTGACCTCCTAAAATCATATTATCCATTTAAGTATATTAGTTCCATTATAATTTTTTGAGAACTTGGCATGTTTCCTGGGTGCCCTAGACATGATTGGGGGAGAAAACTTGGGCCTTAATCCCTAAAAATAGCCTTTTAAGAATCCATTGCCAAGAAGAAAAACTTGAACAAACACACATGTATTATTGACAGTATGTTTATTGTTTGAGTAGGGATATATATTTCATTAGATAGTATTGAAGAGTATTAAAGGGTGTTATAATTATCAAACCCATAGTTACCCATATTTGACATTAGTTAATCAATTTTGACTTATTCCTAGATTCCTAGATTCCTTACTATACTAGTTGGCATCCACTTGCACCCAAAAGTCAACAAATGAAAAAAATGGCTTAAGGAGTACTTTATAAACATCATGGAATTTTGTTTTGGTAACTCTGCTGTAATTCCATAATAGTAAAAGTGCAGTTCTTCTTTTTCTGAAAGTTGCCTTACTTTTCAACAGTTTTAAGGCAAAAGGGAAAAGCTAGTCTAGGCATAATTGTCTTCTTTTTTCCCTTAGCCATCCTACTTATTTTTCTTTATCCAAAATCATGCATATGAACTATTTCCATCACTTATCATCTAATACATCTGATTCATCCAATTGGTGAGCATCTTGATAGATTAGGAAAGTGATTTATGCACCTATGGAGGATTTTGACTAGTTTAGAAAGCCTGCTTTTTGTCCAATTTGACTAACATCCTTATGATTTAGAATATATTATGTAATTATATATTTAGAAATCCTATTACTTGATTAGGTTGGCTAATGTACACTTATTCAATACATGATTGTGTTACGCTCCAATTTCAGTCTCCTTTTTGTGGATTGTTGCATGTTTGATTAACAATTTTGTGAGTGTAATTGTTCTACTGCTTGGGTTCAATTTCCACAACGGATATTGAGTATCTATACATAATTAAGGAAGGATTCACATGCCTTATTCCTGAAATCAATATTTGAGGTATCAAGAGCCATGAAGAATATTTTAAAGAAACATGCATCATTGGCCTATGATATCCTTGGCCTCAAAGATAGGATGTCATCACCTTTAGAAGGTGTTGAGAATTAGATATGAGTTTAGGGATGTAGAAATCCAATACAATACATATCCCCTAAAGGAATCTCTAATAATGCAAGGCTAATAATAATGTCTCAATTATAATACCTTCAAATGGTATGTTTTTTCTCAAATTGAGATATGTGTTCCATTATGAGTTTTTAGCACTAGGTATGGGTACTAGGGCCTTGGACTTTGATATAGGTTAAGGATTTCAAAGTCATGAAAATTTACTCAATGCCCCTTAATTCCTTGGAAATGGTTAGTGGAGGAGACCTAAAACTTAGTCTATAAAGTATTCCTATAGAGATCTAGAACTAAGTAGGTTTCCTCCACCATCCACACATGCCCTATTGAGGGTATCACAAGCCTATGATCTAGGATGTTGGTGCCATTAAGTGGTTTGAGAATTATGAAGGTGTCTTAGAGAATTTAGAATGGAATTCTAGGGATGAAGGCCATAGCTTTATCTTTAAATAAAATATTGAGGTATCTAGAGCCATCCATAATGTCTCAAATAGACACACATGACTTTACATGGGTATCCACGGTGATATGTATCTAGGTCTTCTGGCCTTAGGCCCATTTACATGGTAATGGAGGAGACCTACAACTCACTCCCTACATAAATATTCTAACCATCCAGGGATAATACTTTTTCCTCCACAAAAAATAGGTGGCCTCTAGAGGGTATCATTGTCCTATGATCAATGATGTTTGTTCCATTAGGTGAATTTTAGAAATATATATGTGTCCTAGGGAATTGGGAATGCCTTTCCATGGAAAATACCATTCCTTTGTAACTAAAGAAACCATTGTTCCATCAAGGGATATTCATGTCATTAGGAATTTTTAAGCACCAATAATGGGACTGAATGTCCAGGGAATCTATAAGAAACCAAATTCTCATTCCCTAAAGGAAGGTTCTAGTCATCTATGTCCAAGAGCAATGACCTTAAATACCACACATGACCTCTTGATGGATTCATTTGCATTTGAGTGGTGATATGGATTCCATTAGCACTTTTTGAGCTCTAGGTATCGATATTAACTACTTTGACATGGTTGGAGAAGGAAACATGGGCCTTAATCCCTAAATGAATATCTTAGGAACCTAATCCATAGAATGACATATCAAACTAGCACATGTGGCCTCTATCTGGGTATATGTATGGAATTATGTGTTTTTTAATAGTAGGTATATTTATTGGGTCCCTAGAGAATATTAAAGGATTAATACGATGTATAATATCGTAAAGGAAGTTTTCAAGAATCTAATTCTTAAATTATGCATTGAATCAAAACTGTTGGGAACCAATAGAAAACTCTTAGACGTATCTTAGGAGGGAGGATATAGTTTTTGATGGTTGACTATTTTATATTCCTTAGAAATTCCAATTAGTGTTTAAGGTTCTATGTAGTACATTAAATGGAAAATTCTATGTAGTATATTAAGTGGACAAGAGAGGAACCTAAGCATTGGGAACTAAAACTATCTTTTAGGCAGCTTACTTTAATAAAAACAACTTAAACTAATACGCTTGATCTCTTGAGAGTATCATTTTCCTCCAAGAAGGGATATGGGTAGTAGGGTAAACAACATAACATTGAAATATCACACATGATCTCCTAAGGGTGTCCTTATGGGATTATTTTGGGATGCTTTAAGGATTAGGAATAGGTCTTAGGGCCCTAAACATGGTTCAAGAAGGAATCCTAAAATTTACATCGTAAAGGAACTATCTAGGCATACATGGTGAAGAATAACACTTCAAATGAGAATATAGGACTTCTTGATGGGATAATTGACCTATGATTTGGGATACTAATTCCATTAGGTCTATTTGAGTAATAGACAAGTGTCTCAATGCTTTTGACATTTTGAAGGAATGAATCTTAGGCCTTAGGCCTTAAAGACACGTTTTAGACACCCAATCCCATAACAAAATCTCAAATAACCACACATGGACTAATATCATAATCATTCATTTGTTAGAGGGAATCTTAATTATAGTAGGAAGCTTTAAACAATAGGTTTGGGTCTCAATATTACAAACATGGCCTATGACTTTTTTTTTGCATTACACCCTAATGGAAACTTCTATGCATAGAGGGACAATGACAACACCTTAAACCACAACAAATGATGTTTGAAATATACACTTCACCTCTTAGTGGGATATCAATTATAGTAAGAAGTTGTTCAACAGTAGGTATAGGATATGGAGCACAAAAAAATATTGGGGAAGGAACCCTAAAACTTAATCCATAAAGGAAGCTTGCAGGCATATATGGTTCATTGCAACAACTCAAGCTACAAGATAACCTCTTGAGGTTATCATTGTCATCTAACTGGGCTTAAGGTAGCCAATGGAACTATTTTAGTAGTAGGTATGATTTGAAGGAATTTGGCATGGTTTGGAAAGGAAATGCGGGATATGAATCCTAAAATTTATTATAGGTACATTTCATCAAACTACTACCCAAGGCCTCTCAAGGTTATCATTTCCTTTGAGTGGGGGTAAAAGTAACATCATAAGGTTTTGGATACTAGGTATGAATATCTAGTCCTTGAACATGGTTGAGGAAGGAAACATAGGCCTTATTCCCTAAAGGAAAATTCTATGCATCTAGGTTAAATAACAATGTTTTGATTCACCACACACGAACATGTTTAGCATATCATTGACCTCCAAATGGAAATATAAGTAATTTTATGGAGTTCCATGGTCTAATAGTGTGTCTCAAGTCCATGGAAATCGTTGGTATCCAATTCTTGATCAATGTGCCTAAAATGAATATTCATGGAATCTAGTCCTAATAATTATGCCCTGGACAAAAACACATGACCTCTCAAGGGGATATTTGTCCTCAATTGGTGATGTGGACACCATTAAATGTTTTTGAGAACAAGGTACGGTTCATGGGGCCTTCGGTATGGTGGCCGAAGACAACCTGGGCCATAGGCCCTAAAGGATTTTTTTTCTTCCAAGGCCAATAAAAATTCTCTAAACAAACACGTATCACCTCCCAATTGTTAGAAAAACATGATCGCATAGCAATAACAATAAACAAGTTGCAAATATTAAACACATAAACACATTACAATAGAGACACCAATATAACGTGGTCCACCCAAGATGGGATACGTCTACAAAGAAATTTCCAGTCCTTTATTATTATACCATCAAGGAAAATGAAGGGATACAACCTGCAACACACCTATTGCACTTCCTCTTCACTCTCTCACAGTCTCTCTCACACAATCACATAGATCATTTTTAGAATTCTACAATACAATACATATGCATATTACAATAATTTCCTTTTATAGGAGAATTACCATGGAAAAATACAATGGATCACCCAAGACCAAACCCACATGGGGGAACAATGCCCCCTCATTTCCATGTTGGGATGAGTGTATAGTAAAAGTGAGGTACAAAGACAACTGGAAAATAACATCTCTGAATCGGGAAGATCAAGCTCCACAACTAACACCAATGGGATCATTTTCCTTCAAGTAGGAATATCAGCACAATTATGCTTTTTTGAGAACTATGTGTAGGTATTGAGGCCTAAACTAATGTAAATTGATGAAACATAACTATTATTTCTAAATGTATCCTTTGAATTTCAATGGATATTAATAAACCCTTGACCTACCACCTATGGCCTTTATAGAGGATATTTGGCCTCTAAGTGGAGACATGGAACAAATCAAAGGTTTTATGCACCCAACATTGGTCATGAGGCCCTATAATTTCAAAAAGGGGGAATTAATCCTTAGGATGTGAAGTAACCTACTATGTAGCCTACTTCAAGAAAAAAAACTTGAACCACAACACTCCATTTCCTAAGAGTATCAATACCTTATGATTTGGGATATGGGTAGATAGGGCTAACAACCTAACCTTGAGTAATCACATATGATCTCTTAAGGCTATCACTAGCCTCTAAGTGTATATATGGGCACCATTACAAGTTTTGGAGCAGTAGACTTTATGTGTTGAGATCTTAACCATGGTTGATGTAGGAATATTATACACTACAAAAAAGCACTGTGATTAGCGTCTAATTTAGCTCCCTTTTTAGCATCCACTATCACTTTTAGTGTATCTTTCATCATTTTTAGACAAAGTGGATGCTTTTCCATGGAGTGGCATTTTTAATGGCGTTTTTGCAGCTGCAACTTTTTCCCAAAATTTAAAAAAAAATTTGGACCCTCCTTTCGATTTTATCTTTCCTCGATTTGTTTTGGAATGCTGAACTATGCTGTCATTCTGCTACAACTTTGGATTTTGTGAGGATCAATTGAGGTAGACTACTTTCCTTCATTTCAGAATTTCAATGATTACCTTTTGTCCAGCTAATGCTTTTGGCTATGGAGTTTAAAGTTTGGATTTGAAAATGAGGGCCTTTCGATTTAAAAATGATTCCCTTTATCGACATCGACAGTCTAGTTATGTGTGAATCGGGGTGGTAGTTCTCTATGCAGCCATCATTGTGGAGGGTAAGTAATGAACGTCCAGATGGACAATTCTTATTTTCGCCGATGCATTTTTATATGTTGTTTTTGGACTGTCGGCGATTTTATTTTATCACGGATGGAGCATTAGCCTTCTATATCACCGCCATTTTGGAGGACAAATAGAGAACGGGTCGATGGATGTTTTTACTTTCGCCGATTCCATGGTTTTATTGGTTCAAACCTTTTGCTTTGCATTGATTTTTTGTTTTGTTTTTGCTATTAAAATGTTTTTGACGAATAGTCGGAGTTCTAGTCTCGAGTGACGTCGCTGTTTCGTAGGCCTTGTTGTTTGTCTGATTGACACTGCAGAGATGCTTAGTTTTAAACTCGTCGATCCATAATCCTTAGTTCTTCCAATCGCCAGTGATTTTCCATTGTCGCGGAAGCCATAGTCATTTTGTCTCCCTCCGTTGCAGCTTTGTAGTACACTATCTCTCCAACGTTTAGTTGGTTTATTTGCCGATGCATTACTAGTTAGTCCTCTGATCCTTCAATCATCGATGTTTTCAGTTGGTTGTGGAGCCCATAGTTTTTCCATCGCCCACCATTGCGGCTCTTTAGTGGATTATTTTCCCAATGCTTAGCATTTTTTTTTCCAACTACCGATAGGGTTTTCTCGCCATTTTGGTTTGTTTTTACACTATTTTATGGAATGGTGGAGATTTCCTGTGGGTGCTAGTCGAGTAGGGGTTTTTTTGAGAGGAAGAGTGCAGCCGCTTTTTGGTTTCTTGAGGAGTGGCAGTTACATTGTCCTGGTTCATGCTTTCATTGGAGGGTTTTGAATTAGTTCAGATGCAGCCTAGATGAAGAGTATGTTCTATTAGGCTTGTGATTTTAGTTGGACAGTGGGTTTAGAGGATTTTTAGACCCAGCTTGCAGGATTTTCTTTGCATTATCATGTTTTATTTTCATGCATTAATATTGTTTAGAGTTCATTTTATAGAATGCATGTATTGATGTAGTTTGTGTTGCTTTATTAAACACTAAATGGTCTAAAATCTTCTATGTTCATGAGAAGGTGATTTCTGCTACAAAGAAGACATGTCTAGAAGACAAAGCAGAAGAAAGGAGGAAACAATGAAGGAAGATAAAGAAATGAAGAAGCAGAGATGAAGAAAGCAAAGGAGAAAGTGAGGGTCTGAGATCTCAACGAATCAATAGCAGCAGAGCCCCAAGCTTGGGAAAAGTTCATCAGCGACCAAACTGGTCCCTCTTTATAAAAGTGTTATTAAATTTGAGTTTAATGTAACATATTTTACATCACTCACTAAAAGACAAAATTGTGGGATTGAACAGTTGAGGGAGCCCAAAGGTCACCAGGGGGCAGCCGAAAGGTTTTGCTGTTTTGTATAAATATAGGAGAGTTAGATGTAGAGAAGGAATTTTTCCCAGATAGATTTCTAAGAGTATGTTGTAAGAAGAACTATTTCCTTTTACAATACAGAATTACAAGTTTCCTGTTGGAGAAAGATTGGTGGAATTTTTTCAAATGTTGAGCTATGGATCCGTTGAATGTGAAATATTTCATTTTCAGCTTGTGTCCATTAACTGTGAGATTGTTCTAACTCTTTGAACCTATGTTTTTGTTATGAATTCACTCTAGTTTATTCTATGAAATTTCAACTGTGAGTAATGAAGGCTTTTCATAAACAGTAAGCTATCTTCTTGTTCATATATCGATTAATGTTCATGTGTTTTGAAATAAGTAACAGCTATCTGTGATTTTTCTTAATGCATGCGCAGAAATACATTACTCATTGATAAATGATAATCTTTCTCCCTAGGGATAGGTTAGATAGTTAGTTTTAGTTTCTTGCTATGTGTGATTTAGATGCGAGAGAGTTAATACGAGAGGTAAGAACCTGTGCATGACATTGTGACCGCTCCTTGTATTCTCTATCAATCTGCATTCTTAGATAGGCACTTGCACATCATACTTAAATTCAAAAAACTAAAATATACACGGTGGACTGGGCCATAACCAGTAAAACCTTTATTTTGTTACTTGACCTATGGTAGCTGGACCGTAAACTGGACGGATTCCCCATACCAAACAGTAATAGGCTAGTTTGGAACATTTACTGGGGAGAATCCCTAACTGTTGTTACCTGCGAATTTCTAGGCCTCAACAGTTTTTGGCACTAGAAGGAGGGCAGTCAGTGCATGGCTGGCCAAGGAAACCCATTTTCTCGAGATTATTCCACCAGTGACAGTTCTGAAAGCAGTTTGTTTCCCAATCCAACTCCAGATGAAAAGGGTAAAGAGCATCTGTATTCTATCGATAATGAAGTAGTCAATGATCTGAGAAGATTTACTAGGGCATATGCAAATAAGATTGGAGGATTACCAATTATTCCTGTCTTACCCAGAAGAGAATATCGGAAGAAATACTTCCCTATATTGGAAGACGTAGTGTTGGTTGAATATTTTGAAGAACTGGTAGAAACAACCTTACAGGAAGTTGTTCAACCTCTTAATCAATTGGACCCAGATACACCTTACTGATCACCTAATCATACCCCTGTTCATTCACCATCTCACTCTTCACTTAAAATCATGGAAAATGTAAATGCAAATCATGCACCCAACCCACCAAATCCACCACCTTCTTGGAAGGATAGGTCACCATTAAACCTAACACCTCCTTTGCATGATTTGCCTCAAGATTTTGAGAAAATGTTTCCTAAGTTTGACCCAAATGAAAATGATTTTGGTAAATGATCATTTGCAAAGATTTTACTTGGCTATAGAAGGACTATGGGATGGAGAACATTAAGATGCAGTCTATAGATTGTTTCCACATACCCTGAAAGGAGCAATAGCCTCATGGAATTTTGCTCTGCATACAAATTCAATCACAGACTGGGGCACATTTGAAAGAATATTTAGGAGTAAATATGCTATCTAGAAAACTCATGTAGCTCTAATGAAAGGGTTATGTGCTTTAAAGAAAAAAAGAAAAGAAAAGGTGCATAGTTTCACTCGAAGGTTTGTTGCTTATATAAAGAATTTTTCTACAACTCATAAACCATCTGATAAAGTTATGATTGAATACTATACTTCAGCTCTAGGGCCTAAATTGGCCTTGTTTACCAATATTTCAGTCAATCCTACATTGTCAGAAACTTATGAAGAAGCTGAGAGTAGAAGCTGAAAAAGAGAGCATAGAAGATTATCCTAAGCAGTCAAGAGAAAGAACTTTTTGTAAAAAAGCTTTATTACTAAGTAAGCCTAAGGATGAGCAATCACATGACTTTGAAGGAATGTTGAAAATGATGCAAAATCTATCTAATAGATTGATACATTTGGAAAAAGAAAAGGAGGCTCATAAAGCATACAAGCCTTACTATAAAAGGAGAGAAGACAACAATCAATCTAAACCTCCTCCACACAGTCCTGCATCAATGAATTTAATTGAGCTAGGTATGGATAATTTTTGCACCTTTCATCAGTTGCCTCATTTTGAGAAAAATTGTCCCCAATGGATAAATTTGATGACATTAGTAATGAATTAGCTATTGGACTCCAAACTAACAGAAGATGATGAGCAAGAAGAAAAAGATAATCAACCCACTGAAAAACAAGAAGAAGATGTTTTAGTTTTATGGGACTATGTCTCACTATTTGATACCGAAGAAGAAGGTTTACTGAAACAAGAAAAAACATCAGAAACAAATGTGACAACCAGAAGTCATAGGTTGTTAAAAGAAGACAATTCCGTACTCCTGAAAATTAAGAGACTTCAAGAGAATATAAAAAAAATACAGAAGAGCACCACAGTTGACAAAATACCTGAATTTACCATTACAAGTCAAGATCCTAAGAGAATCAACATGCCTGCTAAGCCTATTGAAGACAAGGTTGATAATTTCAAGAAGAATCTCAAAACACCTAAGATGGGGTATGATATTGTGGAGGACATTAAAAGGGATAAGGAAAATGTCTCAATATTCGAAATGTGTAATGTGCCTCAGCAAAAAGAAAAATTGTTAAAAGAACTTGAAGTACCAGAGGAAAAGCTTCCCACTGACAACCAACCTGAAGAAGAATAAATTGGTGAAGCAAGTGTGGGAGGTAAGTCTAAGTAAAAAACCCCACCATTTCTCCTAAATTTTGAGATTTTCAACCATAACGTGCACAACTTTTTAGTAGACTCAAGGGCATCAGTAAATGTTATGCCACTTTTAGTTTGTAAGAAGATAAATGGACAACCTAAACCTTCTACTTGGCAAGTTATTTAGTTAGACAGAATAGCTGTGAAGGTAATTGGGGAAATAGAATATGTTCTTATTTGCTTATCTTCAAATGAAAAGGTATTTCACTTGATCAATATTGTAGTAGCAGACATACCTAAGGCTTATGAAATTGTTTTGAGTCGGGATTGGTCAGAAAATCTAGATGAATATTTTGCATGAAATTGGTCGCATATATGGTTTCCTCATAAGGGAAGTCCTAATCAAACAAAAGTATTAAGAGGGCCCCACATGAAGCACAATGTTACTCAGTTGGAGGGTAAGAATGAACAAGTATATTTTGTTTTGGGAAATTACTTAATTGAACTAGAACCAAGAAATTACCAAGCATAAGAAGCCAGCAGTACACCAGACACCCAGCCCGATCTCCTTCAATTTTCACAGGATGATGAGATTGATTGTAAAATAGTAGACTGGGTTTCAGATGTAGTTTTTTATTCAAGTACAGTAGAATTAGATAGTTTTTGGACACTTTTTTTTTATGGATCTAAAACATTGGAAGGATCAGGAGCCAACTATGTCCTGATTGATCCAAAGAAAAATAAACATTTTCTTTCATGTAGATTAGATTTTGACTGTACCAATAATACATCTGAATGTGAAGCATTAGTTCAAGGACTAAGAAAAGAAATTGAATTAAAAGTAGAAAATCTGAAAGTGTATGGGGATTCTAAAATATTTGTAAATCAAATTCAAAATCATATACATTGCATTTCACCTTATTTAAAAGATTACCAGAATGAAGTGTGGGATTTGCTTAAAATATTTTATGCATTTAATATTGTATCCATTCCTAGGCTAAAGAATGCAACAACTAACTTATTAGCTACCTCAGCTGCAAGGCTTGTACCTTCTAATAATAGATGTTCTATTGAATCAGGACTTCAGACATGGTCACCAATTTACAAGTTTTTGATAATGATCAACAAATCCTGGAATGTTTGACGAATTATGAGACATTCAAAGGGGAGACTATCAATGATGAAGAACACCAAGATGAGTTAAAATTCAACAACTTTATTCCCAAAGGGGTTAGGACCTTAGAGCAGATGTTTGATTTAGACAACAAGTTCAGAAGACCAGCAAATGTCAAGACTCATAGCTCGTCTTTACAATTCAAACTGATAAATTTAGGAACTAAAGTTGAACCCAAATATGTAAATTTGGGAAAGTGTTGGTCTCCCGGTGAAAGAAATAGGTTCATTAGTTTGTTCAAACAGTATAAAGATGTGTTTTCCTGGACATATGAAGAGATTAAAACATATGACACCAATATTATACAACATGTCATCCCTATTAGATCTAGAGTCAAGTCTTATCAACAGTCTTTGAGAAAAATGCATCCAAAACTGGAGCCTTTAATTCAGAATGAAGTGAAAAAATTATTGGATGCCAAAATTATATTCAAAGTCAGACACTCGAAATGGGTTTCAAATTTGATGCCAGTAAGGAAGAAATCTAGAGAAATTAGGCTATGTGTGGATTTTAGAAAGCTAAATCATGCTTTAGATAAAGACAACTATCCAGTCCCACCCATGGAACAGATATTGCAGATGGTTTTGGGTTCTGAGTTATTTTCATTATTAGATGGATTCTCTGGCTATAACCAAGTGTTAGTAACTAAAGAAGACAGACTCAAAACTACATTCAGAACAAGGTGGGGAAATTTTTCTTAAAGAAGAATGCCCTTTGGACTCATAAATGTTGGAGCTACTTTCCAGAGGGCCGTGGATATAGATTTCCGTGCTCTAATTGGCCATAGTGTTGTGGTATATCTCAATGATATCATGATATTTTTGAAAAAGAGAGAATAAGACACATTCCATCTAAAACAAATTTTTGATTGTTGTCGAAAATATGGTATCTCACTGAATCCTGAGAAATGTATGTTTGCGGTTATACAAGGAAAGCTACTGGGCCATGTTGTTTCTAAAAAAAGGGATCTCCATAGACCCATAAAGGATTAATGCCATCAAACAGATCCCTTTACCCCATAACAAAAAAGGTATGCAATCATTCATGGGGACAATTAATTTCGTGCGAAGGTTTGTACCGGATTTTGCTCAAATTGTCAAACCTTTGTAGAAAATGGTGAAACAAAGTGTACAATTCAAATGGAATGATGTGGAAAAGAATGCATTCAGTAAGATAAATACATCTATTGCACATGCACCATCTATTAAAATTCCAAACTTTGAAAAATATTTTATTTGGTACACTTTCACGTTTGATGATTCATTGGAAGTGGTCCTTAGTCAAAAGGAAGATGGGGGAGATGAGTACCCCATATCATTTATGAGCACTGGTCTGCATGGGGGAAAATTGAATTACCCAGATGTGGATAAACAAGCTTATGCAGTCTTCAAAGCAATAAAACAATTCATGCCATACATACTTAAGAACCGGACTAAGGTATTAGTTCCACACCCAGTTGTAAGGTCTCTTTTTGTACAAAAGGAATTAGGAGAAAGAAGAGGCAACTAGGTAACAACTTTACAAGATTATGATCTCGAATTAAAACCAGCATCTACAGTAAAAGGGCAGGTATTGTGAAAACTAATGGATGAAGGTAAATACAATGAAGAAAACAATTGGGATAGTGAGGCTGAGTTACATATGATGGATGTATGTCCTTTTTTCACAGCTCCATATTCCTGGTACTGATACCTTGTTCATTACCTTCAGGAAGGATTGTTTCTAGAACATTGGATTTCCAAACAATGAAGAGCATTGCGCCTTAAATCAGCTTCATATGAGATCATTGATGGAATATTATTCAGAAATAATTATTATGGAGTTCTTCTAAGATGCTTAGAGAAATAAGATGCAAAGAAGGTCATAACAGAGTTACATGATGGGCCTGCTTGAGGTCATTTTTCCAGAGATACGACAACCCATAATATTCTCAGAGTCAGATACTATTGGCCCACACTATTCAAGGATGCGCACGCCCATGTCAGAAAGTGTGATATCTACCATAGGTGTGGGGGAAGACAAGCCAAAGCAGCAGGACCATTGAAGCCTGTGATGATAACAGAACCATTCAAGCAATGGGGGATTGATATCATTGGAGATATCAAACCAAATTATTCCTTGCATCACAAATACATTTTGACAGAAACTGACTACGTCACTAGATGGGTCGAGGCCATTCTGTTATGTAAAGTGAATGAAGATGCGGTCACAGATTTCTTGCAAGATCATATTATGACCAGGTTTGGGGTTCCAATTTCCGTGGTTTTTTATAATGCTTCTTATTTTTCTTCTATTAGATTAACTGCATTTGCTCATGAAAGAGAAATTAAGTTGCATTATTCTGCAAACTATTACCCACAAGGAAATGGTTTGGCAGAATCTACAAACAATAATTTGATTAGGATATTAAAGAAAACTATGATAGAAAACCAGAGAAGTTGGCATTTATCATTACCGAATGCTAGTTGGGCTGATAGAGTCACACCCAAGAAGTCCTTAGGTGTGTCACTATATACCCTCATTTATGGAAAAGAAGCTATTCTTCCTCCCAACATTATGCTACCATCTTCCATAATAGCTCAAGAGTCTAGAGGTACAAATAATGAAATACTACAAATTAGAATCTATAATCTTTTGAAGGTGGAAGATTCTAGGTCCAAAGCCAGAGGACGATTTAAGCATCAACAAGAAGTAGTGAAACGATGGTTTGATAAGCATAAATCTGGAAAAAAGGAATTTGAAGTGGGAGATATGGTTCTTAAGTGGGATCACCTGCATGATGAAAAGGGGAAGCACACAAAGTTTCAACAGTTATGGGTAGGACCTTTTCAGAATGTGGCAAAGCTTGGCCCCTCAACCTACAAGTTGCAAGATTTACAAGGGTGGGAAGAGAACTTACCAGTTAACGGTTTAGTTCTCAAATCTTATTTTTCCTTATTTTTGTTTTATTTTGTACATAAATAAACTGATTTGGTTGTTTATTTTTTATTTATTTTGTTTCTATTTGTTTTTAGTTAGATTTTGTTTGATTTCAATAAAAGAAGCAAACTTTTGGTTTCATGGAGAGCGTCAGAATTCTAGATTAACTAAAATCCTTGATTATAACACTATGTACTATTGATTTATCTAAAAGAATTATTCTAGTTTAGCAGTTTTCCTAAATGGCTATGAACACATTGAAGTCCTACTTAATCCTTGTAAAATAAATCAAGATCAAAAGGTCTGGAATACTATTTCGAGGCTCCATCCATCTCGCATTTAAAAATGTCTTAGGGGGTGACAGCAAAAGACCCATGGAAAGGAAGCTGGGTAAACAATATATTATATATAAATGATCCCATGCCAAGAATTGTAAGCCAAAAGGAAAATAAGAGTCAAAATATTCCTAAGAAAGCAATATGTATCAAAACAAAGTACTAAACCATATGAGTACAAAGTTGCCAAAGTTCTTCTTCGTCTGTGAGCTGAAAATTAAATACATCTCTCACACAAAAGGACACTATGGATAGAGGAGCTTGAATAAAAAATTCAAAAAGAAAGGCATGCAGGAGGACTTAGAAAGGACAAAAAATTCCAAAAGCACAAAAGTGTAAAATGTCATGGGAATGAGGAACAACGAATATTTCTATTTACCATATGTTACAATCCTGTGGTGTCCAAGCTGGGAGCTACTAGAAGACAGAGGTAAAAAATGAAACCCGTATTCTTGGCCTTAAAAGAGTTATCTAGACTTTAAATATTGGTTCCCATTATCACTAAATTGGACTATCATCAGTGATTAAAGTACATATGTGCCATTTGGGAAATCTAGACATCTAGAAGAATTCAACATGTTGGTTTTATTATCACACAATTTGTTACTTAAGGAAGAAATTGTCCAGAGATCTGGGTTCACCAGGTAGTCGCCAATTGTTGCAGTTGCAACTCTTTTCCCAAATTTAAAAAAAAAATTGGACCCTCATTTTGATTTTATCTTGCCTGGATTTGTTTTGGATTCCTGAAATCTGTTGTCATTCTGCTACAAGTTTGAATTCTGTGAGGATGAATTGAGGTAGATTGTTTTCGTTCATTTCAGAAGTTGAATGATTACCTTTTGTCCAGCTGATGCTTTTGACTATGGAGTTTAAAGTTTGGATTTTAAAATGAGGGCCTTTTGATTTAAAAATGATTCCCTTTATTGCTATCAGAAGTCTATTTATGTGTTAATTGGGGCGGTAGTTCTCTACGTAGCTGTGGTTGCGGAGGGTAAGTAATGAACGTCCCGGTGGACAGTTCTTATTTTCACTGATGCACTTTTATCTGTTGTTTTTGGACTATCGGTGATTTTATTTTATCGCGGTCAGAGCATTAGCTTTCTATATCACCACCATTTTGGAGGAAAAATAGAGAACAGGCTGATGGATAGTTTTACTTTCGCCGATTCCATGGTTTTATTGTTTCAAACCTTTTGCTTTGCGACGATTCTTTTTTCGCTATTGGAATGTTTTTGACAAATATTCAGAGTTCTAGTCTCAAGCGACGCCTCCATTTTAGAGGCCTTGTTGTTTGTCTCACCGACACTATGGAGATGCTTAGTTTTAAAATCGTCGATCAATAGTCCTTAGTTCTTCAAATCGTTGATGCTTTTCTATTGTCGCGGAAGCCATAGTTAGTTTGTCTCCCACAGTTGCGGCTGTGTAGTACACTATCTCTTCGACATTTACTTGGTTTATCTGTCAACGCATTACTAGTTAGTCCTCCGAGCCACCGATCATCGATGTTTTCAGTTGGTCGCAGAGCCCATTGTTTGTCTGTCGCCCGTCATTGCGGCTCTTTTGTGGATTATTTTATTGATGCTTAGCATTTTTTTTTCCTGACTTCTGATACGGTTTTCCTGCCGTTTTGGTGTGTTTTTACACTATTTTATGGAATGGCAGAGATTTCCCGTGGGTGCTGGTCGAGTCGGGGTTTTTCTTAGAGGAAGAGTGCAGCTTGGGTTTTTGGTTTCTTGAGGAGTGGTGGTTACATTCTCCTGGTTCATGCTTTCATCGAAGGGTTTTGAATTAGTTCAGATTCGGTTTGGATGAGGACTATGTTCTATCAGGATTGTGATTTTAGTTGGACAACGGGTTTAGAGGATTTTCAGACCCATCTTGCAGTATTTTATTTGCATTATCATGTTTTCTTTTCATGCATTAATATTGTTAAGAGTTCATTTTACAGAATGCATGTATTGATACAGTTTGTGTTACTTTATTAAACACTAAATGGTCTAAAATCTGCTATTTTCATGACAGGGTGATTGCTGCTGCAAAGAAGATATGTCTAGAAGATGAAGCAGAAGAAAGGAGGCAACAATGAAGGAAGAGAAAGAAATGAAGCAGAGATGAAGAAAGTGAAGGAGAAAGTGAGGGTTTGAGATCTTAACAAATCAATAGCAGCAAAGGCCTAGGCTTGGAAAAATTTCATCAGCGACCAAACTGGTCCCTCTTTATAAAAGTGCTATTAATTTTAGTTTAATGTAATGTATCGTACAACACTCACTAAAAGACAAAATTGTGGGATTGAACGGTTGAGGGAGCCCAAAGATCACTGGGGGGCAGCCCAAAGGTTTTACTGTTCTGTATAAATATAGGAGAGTTAGATGTAGGGAAGGATTTTTTCCCAGATAGATTTGTGAGGGTATGTTGTAAGAAGAACTATTTCCTTATACAATAAAGAATTACAAGTTTCCTGTTGGAGAAATCTTGGTGAAAATTTTTCAAATGCTTGTGTCCATTAACTATGAGATCATTCTAACTCTTTGAACCTATGTTCTTGTTATGAATGCACTCTAGTTTATTCTATGAAATTTCCACTATGAGTAATGAAGGCTTTTCATAAACAATAATCTATCTTGTTGTTCATATACCTATTAATGTTCATGTGTTTTGAAATAAGTAATAGCTATCTGTGATTTTTCTTAATGCATGCGCAGAAATACATTACTAATTGATAAATGATAATCTTGCTCCCTAAGGATAGGTTAGATAGTTAGTTTTAGTTTCTTGCTGTGTGTGATTTAGATATGAGAGAGTTAAGATGAGAGGTAAGAACCTGTGCATCACATTGTGACCGCTCGTCATATTCTCTATCAGTCAGCATTCTTAGATAGGCACTTGCACATCATACTTAAATTAAAAAAACTAAAATATACACGGTGGACCGAGCCGTAACCAGTAAAATATTTATTTTGTTACTTGAACTACGGTAGCTGAACCGTAAACCAGACGGATTCCCCATACCACACATTAATGGGCTAGTTGGGAATGTTTACTGGGGAGAATCCCTAACTGTTGTTACCTACAAATTTCCAGGCCTAAACAAGCATTATTTGCATCCCTTTTTTAAAATTGGCGCTATTGTGGATGCTAATTACTGTCCCAATTAGCGTCCTCATTAACGTCCCATTTAGCGTCCTATTTAGAATCCAATTTAATGTCCAATTTAGAATCCCCTTTAGCATCACATTTATCATCCCAATGAGCTTCACTAGTGGAAAATGAGAGATTAGTGACCACGAGACCAAAAAATTTAGTGACCATAGGTTTTTTCAAGGGATAAATGACCAAAATTGATAAATTTAAGTGAGCTAACTAAAAAAGACCAAGATAAATGACCACTTTTGGTCACGGGATAAAAACCAACTAAAAACGACCAAGATAAATGGCTAAATTTGGTCACGTGATATCTACACTAAAAATGACCACATAACAATTGGTCATTTATTTGGTCATTTTTAGTTGTCACTCCGGAAATTAAAAAAATTACAAATTTGATAATGAATTTGTACATTTTACTAAATTCTAACATATATATAATATATATTTACACGTCCCTATATTAGCAAAATTGAATTAATGCAACCCAGCTATATTTTAATTTGGACACGAACTTGGAATATAAAAAACCCCACTAAACCTTGGCATATAATGTTAATTATAAGGCTAATTTGCATGACCTTGCCATATAATTATATAAGTTTTTATAAGGCTCGACAAGACTGCTAGTGGAAAAAACCAAAGCAATAAAACATATGGGCGATATAAACATTGTCGTAATTTGCAAGTTATAATTAACACGCATTAGGGATATTTACTATGAATAGAACGGGAGCCATAGTGTATTGACATTGTGCATTACCAGTCCATAGAGACCAAGTCGAGTTTCGTTTCCCGCTCTGTGCATCATCATGTTTTTTTCCTATACCTTCACTTTTATCTCATCACCCTTGCCATTCTCATATCTCCTTTAACAAGAAATGTCACTCATGTTTGACCCTTTTGACATTCGTTGAAGCTTTGATAAGCAAGATTCTTTTACGTCTTATTCATGAAATTCACCATGTTTCTGTTCTCCGTTAATTCATCAGTTTTACCCATGTGTTATTCTTCTCATAGCAACTATGTTTAGAATGCCAAAAAATTTCATCAAGTACCTCTTTGTAGCAAAAGGTCAATGACCTTTTTTTAATGTAAAAAAGAAGAGCTTATAAGTACTCCCTTACCATTTCTATAACAAGAAATGCACTGATAAATCTTATTTTATATTATGAAATCTATGCTCTCAGTCACCAAGTCTACCCTTCTCTCTTTGCAGAAGAAACTGGAATGAATCTGCTACCTAGAATTTGAAGCCAGTGGTGCTTCTACCACCATGATTGTGTTGGGTTCGGTGTCCGTAAATAATAGTAAATATTGTTCACATTGGCCTGGTAGGGTAAAGCATTCATATGGGAGGTCTATTAAATTTCTGTCATCCTCTTATCCTCTCACCACTCATTCACTTGTTTATCGTACTGTCACCCAATCAAGGAAATTGATTTGTAATATTATAATATATATAATTAACAAATAATATACAATAGGCTAATATATAAATAAAATGAAGCAACAAGCTACTAATGGACACCCTGACTATATACTATCGTAGATATCGAATATTCAATACGAAGATTGACTTGGGATATTAAAAACTTGAAACATAATATTTTCATTCACCTATCAAAATGAGTTCTCCTCAAGACCCAAAAGCGAATGGTAGGATGCCCATAATTATTTTGAATAACCAACATCATCTACAAAGTTTTTCATCAACCAAAATAGCGGTTCTAAGTAGCAGGATTGGTCTGATATTGAATAATTTGGGTCCTGTGAGGAGGAGGAGGAAGAGGACTAGTGAGATGTAGAAGAAGATGAAGACTACAATGATTTGAGCTGCTGCAGTTTTCTTGGTTGCAGATATTCCTGGAATGTCTCGCGGTTGATCCCCATGGGGTCTCGTTTGGAGAGTTATTATAAAATGGAATTTAAGGGCATGTCTGAAATTCAGTCAAGAGAATTGGGTATGAGTTCTTATGGCATAGGTTTCATCATATAGAGCCCCTAAGTGGATAACTTGATGCAAGTGCAGAAGAAATTGGAATTTTATGTTGACAAAACTAGGGTCGAGCATCTGGCCCTCAAGGTTGGGTTATTGGAAGCTTTGGAGCTGAGCGTTCCTCGTATTCAGGACTTTATGGATTCATATCTTTTGTATGATTAGGTAATGTATTTGGGCTGGTGTAAAATCAATGTAAAAATGCATTTGTGAGAACCCATTTGTGGGAACTTTGTTGAAAATATTTCTGTAAAATCCTGTTTGTAGAAATTTATAGGCGGAAGTTCAATTTTTAAGAAATCCCTAATCAATCAGAAGAATGTCCAAATGTGAAGGTCATTTTGCAGAATCCCATATGTAAGATTTATGTCAAGGACACCCATCTGAGAAAATCCTATGTTCTTTTCCTAATTTCTTGTATGTTATTTTGTGCTGGTAAAACTCTGGGACAAACATTATCAGAACTTCATGCTTAGTAGGCACCCATGTTCTCATTGTAGTTTAGGAATTAACCACTAATAAGTTGTGAATTTTCAGTCATCGCTGATTATCTAGTTATGATTTCTCTCATAACACTAGCACTCTCCAAATCACCATGGAACCATTGCCACTTTCCAAATCACCCTCCCTCAATGATCCAACGAAGTCCCTCAAGAGGAAGGGAAAGGAAGAGTGAGTATTGAATGATAAAATATCATGTATCTCCTTATAATACCTTGATGATAGGGAATGCCTTATCCTTATTACCATTGATATACAAAATCTGTTCCACAGACATCTATGAAAACATTTGCTCACAAAAAGACTTTCTGGAAAAATCCATCACTGGATTGTTATCCAAAAAGACTCCACATAATGTGTTGTGATTTTCCTGTACTAAAGATAAATTTATATATAAGTTCTTTTTTAATTTTTTCACCGATTCACATAGAATATAGTATAGATTCTGGTACATTTTTTTCTGAAAGGTTCGACTGATCTATTCATGACCTACTTGCACCGAATAAAAGACATGTAGATTGTGACTGGGAAAATATTTAGGTGAGTTTGCAATTATATCTATGGTTGATTAAAAATCTCATGGTTAGATTTCAAAATATGTAGGTGATATCATTGTGATAGTTCTAGATGAGAAAATAACTCGTATATAGAGCATCCTCTTTTTTTGGAAGTTCTTCAAGAAACACACCAGAGGGGTTGCACCTCACATAACAGACTTCCTTTGGCTTAGGTACCAGGTGAGTAGTCATTCTATCAAAATCGCTAGGGACTTCTCATCCATTTGAGAACCATGCCATTAGGGTGAGAGATGAGACATATTATCATTAAAATGAAAACTTGGTGGATGGATTAATACTATGTTGACCTCATAAGTGAACCAATCCTATTGGCAAGATTACCCGGTTTTAGATATTTTCTCTAGATTTACCATGATCGGTACTAACTAGTGGAAAATCCACATTTCAGTGTCTACTAAGATGTTAAACTGAGTTATGAAGGTCCATTTTGACTAGTCGAAGTCCATAATAGAGTCATAGAATGATTAGCAAGATCTTAAATTGGATTTTTCATGATTGACATTTACTAATATAATTCCATAATGGTCTATGTGCTTAGTTTCTAGGCTCAATTTGTCATGGTTTGGATCAAATAATTAAAATCTATAATAGGTTGTTTGCACAATTCATAAGCTAAATTTTTCATAGTTAGCTTGTCCAGTCAAAATTCATGACAACTCTGCTACGAACGAAAGATGAATTTATGCCATTGTTGGCATTGGCTAGTTGAAATCCATAATATATAATTGCTGAGGTCTTAAGTTCAACATATGATGGTCACCGGTGAACCGTGCTTGATTTCTCTATAATCTATTTTGTTAGTGGAATAGCTAAATTTATCCTAATGAGAATGCACTAAATTAAATATGCATTTTTAGATTTCCTTTAAAATGAATAACTGAATGCATCTTGTTGGTATGATTACATTGATCAGGTAGCCTAAGGCTAGAAGCTTCAAAATCAACTATTGATAGCTATGAGGCAACAGATTCTGGAACATGTTCGGAAATTATACCATTATGTCTCGACACTTATTCCTAACCATGACATCAGAAAAGCTCACTTTTTGGAAAAATAAACAATTGACATGGCGAGAGCTTCATCTAAAAGAGTTGATATTAGAGATGCATCTGTAAAAGAATATTGCTTGATTTGTTGTGAAGATAAGGAAACATGGGAGATGGTTACAGTGAGATGTTTTCACATTTTTTTCTCTCACTGCAGGGTAAGATATGTAGATAGCAACTTGCAAAATTCCCAAGTTCCAATATGGTGTCCTCAAATTGGTTGTGAACATTACATATCTGCCGAGGAGTGCAAATCCTTTCTTCAAAATAATTGCTTCAAAGTTTTGTTAAAATCTCTTGCAGAGGCAAACATCCCTGATTAAAAAAGGGTGTATTGTCCTTTCCCAAATTCTTCTGCAATGTTTGACAAGGGACAAGATGCATCAGCAAGAGAAAGCTCATCCAGCCATCCTGGGGATACCATAATCAGATGTCTTGAATCCCCAGAATGTCACAGACTCTTTTGTGCTGACTGTTGTGTGCCATGGAATTAATCAATGAGTTCTGAAGAATACTAGAGTCTACTAGCTGATGAGAGAAACTTCGACGATGTCAAATTGCATTGTCTTGGACAAAACAGACAATGAAGATGTTGTCAGGAATGCAGGAAAATGATTGATCTCACACATGGTTTCTTACATATGACATGTTGGTATGAATCTATACCCTTCTTATATGGCTTTCAAGTTTTAATATATGTTTAGTAAATTTTAGTGATTAAGAATGCATAGGAAATTGGATGCATAATTCAACTCAGCAATCAGTTTAGGAATTCTACATAAGTTGGTTCCAATTATGGACTATATATACATTGTCCTGAGAAAACACAAACTTGTAGAGATATTTGGAAGTCTTAAGCATGTCTCCGTTAGATAGTTGTTTTGAATGGTTTATAGCTTCGTGAGTTTTTTTTTCTTGGTTTGATTTTTTTTATCTTTCTTTCCTATGGATAGAGACAAGCAGCGTTTTTCAAGCTTTAATCCTTTGTCTAGGTTGATATTCATGAAAACGGACTAAAAACATCGGGAAAGGTATCAATGGATTTATCCAGGTAAGTCCAAGTCGTGTTTACTTTTCCATTTTCAAAAAACATCCCATGTCAATTTCTTCACTGGAATTATTGAGTGTGTTCCCAAGTTTTGCATCATGATGTTGATGTATTTGTAACTTCAGAATGTATTTCCTTATATTGTACCCCGATGTTCCTATTGGGAGAATAATTTGTATTTCATTGTACCCCAAAGTTCTTATCGGGAGAGTCATTAATATAATAAAGTCATGTAAATTCAATGAAGTTAACCCTCTGTTGTAATTCGGGGCAATAGTCCCGACAATTGAGTTGAGGTTAAGCCTTTTTGTTGATCAGAGGGAAAATTCCCCACAGTTGAGGGGCACTAGGTTTATTAGAATCTACTAGGAATGTCGGCCTTGGTAAGTAATTGAAAAGTCAGAAACTAGTATAAATAGATATTGAGACCCTCTATTTGTCACACACACTCACTCAAATGGGGCACATGAGTGAGTGAAGAAGTGCTGGCACAAGTGAGAGAGAGATATCAAAGATCATATTTATGTTTTCGGGTTTTAATTTTGCTATTAGTTCTCATTCTATCTATGAGGAAGTTGCGGGGTTTTCTCCTTTATGTTTTACCCGAGGAAAATTCTTCATGTCTCTTGTCTCTTGCCATTGATTGTTGTGCATGTTATTCTCTCTAATAAGATCCTAAGATCATATTACTTAAATGATAAAAATATAACATGGTATCAGAGCTAACCTAAGAAGAAGACACTGTGCAGATTTAGAAGCTAGGGATTCTTAATTTTTGGGTCTCTCTCCACAATCCATCACCAAAAGGAGGCTAGGATAAGTCTCCATTGAAGGGCGCATCTTTCTGTTGAAGCAGAAATTGATTATGGGTATTTTCAGTTTTTGCTATGGGAAATTAGGGATTTTTACAGAAGAGGAATTTTTGAGTGAGCCCAACATAGGATTTCTCTCCACATAAAAATCAAATTTTAGATACCAAGGTCGAATTTTTTGGTCCAGTGAAACTTTGGGAATCTCAAACCCTAGTTTGACCCCAGGCGTGAAAAACCCTAAAATACTAAAAGTGGTAGTTTTGGTACATTCGCTATATCTCAGGATTGAATATGTCTCAGGGGCTGCAATTTTCAAAGACCGAAGAAAAACTCCTGATGTACCCTGTGTAAACATTTCAGCCTCAGATTTGCTATATTCTGGAGATATGATTCCTCCAATTCAGTGTTCCAGCCTCTCCCAAGATTCATCCCTAAATAGGACACCTAGGGATAATTGTTATATCTTGGGATATGAAGGTCCAAATGAAGTTTATCAAGGTGTTCTAGATAGTGCATGGATTTTAATTTCTGTGGTAAAATTTTCAGACCCTGATGATGAAACAGGGACATGTCGCAGTCTGTACAAGTTCGCTATGCTGAACAATGATGAAATAAGTCACCTTGGTAAAACTCTCATAAGTCCCAATTGGTGAAACCAATTCTACTCAAACCTATGATGTTGGAAGGAGGATAGAAAAGTCTACCTAAATATGAAATTCTAGACACATAGGAGCAATACCTTTAGAGATACCGCAGAAACAATATCAGGCATTTCTGCATAAGAAATTGAAAAACTAGGGCTTCTTGTTCCGAGAACTTCCCTCCATTGTTTTCAGAAAAGGAGTACATTGGAAAAATCGCCTTGAAGAGGCCCATATTTTTATCCAATCAGATCTAAAAGATTCCAAGTTTTGAAAATTAGGGTTTCTTTGACAAAGCCTAGATCAACCAGATGTGGAACCAGGATGGACACCTCAAATCGATAGGATCTAATCTTTTACTATTTACATTTGAGGGGCTCATTTCAAGATGACTAATCACACCAGCTTGATGAAAATCTTGGTGAAGATGAAAAATTCAGAGCATGGAAGTATAGGATTTCACTTGTTCTTGAAGAAAATGAATTGGAAAGCTACATAAGTGGAGAGTTTCTAGTTCCAGAGGGAGATGAGTCTAAATCCTTACAAAAGAATAACTTGGTCAAGGCCAAGAAGATCATTGTTGATTCAATCAAGGATCACCTTATACCACAAGTGTCTTCCCTAAAGACACCTAAAGAGATGTTTGATTCCTTGACCAAGCTATTTGAAGGAAGAACATAAATCAGAAGATGACTTTGAGAAACCAGTTGAAGAATCTAAACATCCAAAATGTAGAGACCATACAGTCATACTTTACAAGGGTATATCAAATCAAAGCACAAATTGAAGTAGTGGATGAAGAAGTAGAGAATGCAGAAGTTGTGATAACCACCTTGAATGGACTTCCAAGGTCATGGGATTCATTCATTGGAGGAATTTGTGGAAGAAGGAAGTGATTACTTTCAGCAAACTCTAGCAAGAGTACACACAAGATGAAGCTTGACCCATAATAAGAGAAGAGAATATGGGAGCAACTGAAGATCAAGCGCTCACGATTCAAAGAAGATCCCTCAAGCGATGAGGAATATGAAGAACTCAATTCTTGAAGAACAGGCTTATCCATCTTAAGCATTGGGATAAGAAATGATGTTGGTATTAATGAAGAATATGATGAAGCTGAAAGAAGGAGTCTACCCATGAAACAAATAAAGATAAGTATTCAATTGTCATTTCATGATATTGTTTTGTTATGCATGTGTTTATATTCAGTTGATGTATTATGCATGATAGAATGTTTGCATTAATGACAGTATAATACTAATATGCATGTGATGGGTAAGTAGCTCATGGTGCTATAAAACTCTCCATTACTACTTATCTAGAATGAAACCTATTTGCTGACATATTGGATTAGTGCACAATCTCAATGATGTCATGGTAGAGATGGAAGGCATCTAGAAAGGTTCCATGAGATATGGATGGATGTTGTATTGGCTAAAACAGTTGCATGATCATATCTTTATGCATAAGAATGTTCCATTATGAATATGCCTTATGAAAATTTTATAACCATATAACTAATGCATTTGACTTGTAGGCAAGATCGTGTAGAATCGCCTACAAGAAGAGAAGGATGAGACTTGTTTCGAAGAACAAGTGACGACAGTTAGAGAAATAATACAACATGAAGAATAATATGACGATACTTTCAAAGAAAGAAAGAAGTCTCAGACACAGTGCAATTATGTGACACTATTGAACAACATCATTGATGTCGAGCCTCCAACTATGAAGAAGTAGCCAAGAAGAAAGGGAAGGAGCATACAATTTCAAGAAGAATGATGTCTAGGATGTAGTATCAATACCTGAAGAGAAGTCTGTGGGATACAAGGCAATATTCGTAGCACGAGGCTTCTCACAGAAAGAAGGCATAGACTATGAAGAGAAATTTGCAGCCATTGGAAGTTAAGACACATGACAGGAAGAATCATGTGTGCAAATTAAGGAAGGCCTTGTATGAGCTGAGAAGGAACTCATGGGATAACACATAAACAAAGAGCTTGAAGATGACATAGACTGATGAATATCTTAACCTTTGCTACAAGGTTGAAGATGCAATCCTATAGAGGATGACAAGCTCACAGATAGGTGTGACAAGAACTTTTAAAAAAGGTTCAAGATAGAGGATCTTGGTATCCAGTGACCCTAGATGGACACATAGAATATTAGTAGCAGAGTAAGTTACTTGTCACTCTAGTAAAAAATGTTTCAATACGTAAAGTACAAAAGGAAAAGGGAGAATGATGCTCCACTTTAGAGGGAGTGAATGCAGAAAATCCTAAGGTTAGATATGGTACAATAAGATGGATAGCTTATTGATGGCTCTAGGATTTATTGAGAGTACATCGGATTCCAAAATTTACTTCAAGGTTGAAGGTGGAAGACCAGTGATGCTCCTTTTATATGTTTATCACTTGTTCCTAACATAAAAAGTAGAACTCATCAAATTTATAAGAAGGAGACTTGTTGCCAAGTTCAAGATGAAGGACTTGGGGATGATGCAATACTTTCTAGGCATGAAGGTGTGGTAGAATGCAGATGGAATCTTCTTGGGACTAGGGAAGTATGCTATGGAGATCCTAAAGAGGTTAGAGATGATGGACTATAACGACATGACTACACCTATGGCATCAAACCTGAAGCTATTGAGTGATGCTTCATCAAAGATGGTTGATGCCATGATGTATCATTACATGATTTGTTCCTTGATGTACTTGACGTATACAAGACCAAATATTTGATTTGTTGTGAACACATTGAGCTAGTTCCTAACAAATCCTAGACATGTTCACCTAATAGTCGAAAAGAATGCAGTGAGGTACCTAAAGGGTAGAGTTGATTATGGGCTCAAGTATGAGGCGAATCAAAAGATTAACCTTTAGGTTTATGTGGATTTAGATTAGGTAGGAAATTCCATTAATAGGAAGAGCACTTTGGGGTGCTTATTTAGTATAAGATTAGGTGTGATCTCTTGGTTTAGCAGGAAGCAGTCTTGCATGGCACTGAGTACAACCGAGGAAAAATATGTTTCCAGTTGCTCGACGATTTGGTAGGTAATATGTTTCTTTTGAAAACACTTTTTTTGATTTGATTGATCTGACTTGCATTTTTGAATGATGTAGAGAGGAGCAGTGAAGCTCCAGTATGTGATCCAGATCGAGATCTCTCGAAACAGGGAGTTCTAGCATAGTTGATGAGATATTTTTTATGAGCATAAAATCCTGGCGAATATTGTAGGTTACTCAGACGTAAATAGTCACGTAGGTTGACCTCAGATGTAATGAGTCCTGGCGAAGCTTGCAGGTTATCCTTGGACATAATCAGCTCTGTAAGTGCTGGGCCTTTCCTTGGATGATAGATGGTGTGTCCTATCATGCCAATGGATGTAAGTGTTAGGCCTTTCTTCGGATGGTAGATGGTGTGTCCTACCATGCCGATGGATTTGAGTGTTGGGTGTGCCTTTCTGACATGGATCCTATATTTTTTCCTCCCATGGTCAGATGTAAATGTTGGGCGGGCCTTTCTGACATGGATTCTGGATGTGTTCCTCCCATGGTTAGATATAAGTGTTGAAGAGGATGAAGACCTACATGGAGGATAGGAGTACAACTAGAATTGAAAAGGGTTGGCTCTATAGAAATTCCTATGACAAGAAGAATTGAGATATAGCACCAGTTGATCGAGATAGATGATCCAGTGATGATCTAGCTTTGATGATGATTGAGTGATGATCCAGATTTGATGATGATCCAGTGATGATCCAATTTCGATGATGGTCTAGTTTTGAGGATGATCTAGTTTTGATTATGATTCAGTGATGATCCAGACTTGATCCAGAGAAGAATACTTGTGCTGATGAATAGTGTCAAGAGAATACCTTCCTAGTTAAGAGGGAGTGTTGATTTATTTGTAACTTCGGAATGTATTCACTTATATTGTACCCCGATTTTCCCATAGGGAGAATCATTTGTATTTCATTTTACCCCAATGTTCCTATCAGGAGAGTCATTAATATAATAAAGTCATGCAAAGTCAATGAGGTTAACCCTCCATTGTAAGTAGGGGAAATAGTCCCCACAAATGAGTTGAGGTTAACCCTCCTGGTTGATCAGAGGGAAAAGTCAGCACAATTGAGGGGCACTAGGGTTATTAGACTCTCCTTAGATATTTCGGCCTTGATAAGTAATTGTCAAGTCAGAAACTAGTATAAATAGATAGTTAGACTCTCTATTTGTCACACACACTCACTCAACTAGGGTGCATGAGTGAGTGAAGAAGTGCTAGCATAAGTAAGAGAGATCAACTATTGGAGATCATCTTTATGTTTTCGGGTTTTACTTTTGCTGCTAATGCTCATTCTATCTTTGAGGAAGTTGTGGGGTTACCTCCATTATGGTTTACCTGAGGAAAATTCTTTGTGTCTCTTGTCTCTTTTGATTGATTGGTGTGCATGTTATTATCTCAAATGAGATCCTAAGATCATATTACTTAAATGATAAAAATATAACACATTAGGTGTCAAGCATTCGACCTTCTTATACAAAGTTCTAGTGTGACTATTGGCAGAAGTGTTAGCCCACAATGACTCATCTGAGAGCTATTATATTTCTTTCTTATACTATTGTTTCATGTACATTCATATAAGTTTAAAGGGCTTATCAAATGTATTTCTTTATCCTAATTGGAAGCGGTAAGAATTATGTGTACAACAACACAAGTGACTTTTCACAACTTATTAATAGCTTTGAAGTCTAATTGCATTTCCCCATTAAGTGATTATCTCGATGCCAATGTGGATACGATGTTCAAGAATTCTCTACAATGGTTAGGCATGTTTGTCCTATGGATTCAATTTTAAGGATACATGCTGGTGCTTAACTGTCTTCATTTTACTGAGTTTTAACCCTCAGAATAAGAGGATTGTATTCATTTGCATATTGAAATAAGTAGTTTTTTTGACACATGAATATTTTCTAAACAAAACCTTCTCTCTCTCTCAGTGATTACAAACCCTTGAATGAATAAAATACTAATGCCAACTCAAATTCACAAGTTCAAAGGACCTAAATGCATATAATGTAGATATATCAAATGGCATTTATGTTTGGGAACATTCCTCAAGTCTCTATGCACCTTTGTTTTGCCAAATGGAATTTGATAAATCTCCTTTGTTTTGAAAAGATTTTGTTTGCTGGGAATTTTAGATGACTGAGATTTGTAGTAAAGCTTATTCTAGTTGCATGGTTAATATATTACATCAAAGTATTGAATTTCCATTTATTTACAATAGTTGTTGCCAACTCTAGTTCTATCAAATGTAACCAATAACCTACAACGTTTTTCACACTATAGGTGTGGGCATGAATTATGCTATGCATGTGGAGCTGAGTATAGGAATACGTAGAAAACATGCCACTATTTTTATTAGGATGAGCACAACATAATTAATCATTCAGCGCCAAGTGAAGCTCTAGTGTAGGATTTTGAAAAAAATACAATTCTTTCAGATTCTTCTAGCCTTTTACCCTGTCAAAATTATAGTAAGCTCGGGACGCTTCTTTCCAAGCTCTTTGAGCATAGAAATATAAATTTAAAGAAAACTAATTAATTCTCTTATTTAGGTCTGATAGACCAAAGTTTGGTCTCAGGGGACGTTAACCATCATCATTATCATCATCTGCTGATGCAAAAAATCGTATATTGGGGGTGGACTTAGGTGAAGGAATTTTGAGATTGAGGCAAGGGGTTTCTTCCACTATCCATGATATAATATTTAATTTGAATCCATCAATGAAATTGTATAATCACACCAAGTGTCAATTCAAGCATGCAGCTGTGAAATGGAAGTTAACACCTTGATAAATTCTTGTACCTCCTCATTCATTCCTTCCACCAATAAGATTTATTATATATTCAAAGATGAGATCCATGGTGGTCCCTTGTGGTTTAAGGGAGATTTTATAATAATTTTGGTTATATTTTCTAGCTACCTCTTTGACTTTAGAATTCATTTCCCTTGTTTGTACTAGTAGCTCTGTTAGGTATTTCGTGGTCAAAGTGTTTGCAGAAAGCATTTGGAGATTTTGTGTCATGTAAAGTGAAGCCTACATAGGAACTCATTTGGGTTGGAGGTGAATCTGAAGCACACATGTCTAATTGTAACTACCACTCTGAGCATTGTGTCCTATGCGAATTAACAAAGGCTCAAAGAGGAATTCTAAGGTGTGAACGCCAAACAACAGAGGCTCCAGGTCAAATGGACAAGTTAACAAGAAGAATAGAATATAAGGAAATCATGGAAGACCTAGTTTAGGATATGGCCATTTGAATGTCTGCATTCAAAGAAAGGGAGCAGGATTTTATAGTTTTCATGGATAATCCCAAGACAAAATTTGAGGAACCGAAAGCTACAATGGGTTCTTTGCACCCATTGGTTTCTAGAATTGTAGAGTAACTTCAACTTCCCCAAGGCGAAAGAGGAAGCCATAGTCTTGCAATGTCCATGAAATCCAGTTCAAAAATTTGAAGTGGGAGAATCTAGCACAATAGATTTAGATGATGTGGTTATAAGCCCAGTTGAGCAAATGTTGAATTTCCAGGATAGTCCCAAAGAAGAATCCCATGGTGACCCCAAGTTTATGTAAGTTCTAGTTTTAAATTTTAATCATGTTTCACAGAGTAGTCTTTTTGTTAAAACGGTATATCAGGAAATATACATATTGATTATATAGGCATAAGACAAGAACAGACTGGCTAAAACAATTTTTAGGCTACAATTTTTGCTTTTGTGTACATTTTGAACAACTTGCTTTGGCCTTAATTTCCTTATTTTGTATCATTTTTCCGTCTTGTTCAACATCAGGTTCCTTTTAATAAAAAAAATTATCCATTTCTATTAAAAAAAGAAATTTATCATCCATGAAACAAATATCAATCATGTGGGTTTGGCTCAAAATGGGTGTTTTACTCATGTGATTTTTATCACCCCTAATCATTTTCAAATTTTTTATTCAATTTTGCTCATGGGAGAGCTTTTGTTGTATTTTAATGTATGAGATGTTAACTTATACAATAGAACGATTTTAAAGCAATTTAGAGGGAGGCTCCTGTCGAATGTCAAAATTTCCTTGTTCAGGTTACTAAGTATCAAGCAGGTAAAAAATGCAAGGTATAGATGAGTCTCCTTTGCCTCTGCTTGGTACTTTGGAATATATGTGGAAAATGTTATGCTTGGGATTAAAATTTGAAGTCTAATGAAAAAATGCATGCAACAGGTGAGAAATGTAGAATGGAATTCACTTTACATTCTATAACTGGCATTACATTTTAAATCCTATAGATACTCAGAATTATTTTAGATGTACAATATTTGGCTGTCGATTTTTAATTCCTTTTCCTAATGACCTAAGCTCATCTTCCCCGGTGAATAAAAACACAATAGTTTTTGACATAATCCAATTTAAACTGTATAAAAAATTCCTTGCTTTCACCTGTCATACTTTTCATGTAGGCCTCACCTAATCTCAAAAGAAAACCTCATCTTCCAAGACAGGGGATTCCTTGGGATGAAGGTGTTGCCTTTTCAAGTATGCTGAACCACTTTTTCGTTTCTCAAAGTGGAATAGCTTCCCTTTAGATGTTCGTTGGGTGTATACATGATTGATACCAATATCTTGTCAGTGGATGATTGTTAAAAACAAGGATGCATATTAGGAAAAAAAAAGAAAAGCAATAGTGGAAAAAGCTATGATTTAGGAGTCTAATGGTCATTAATCTATCAAATAGAATTTTCAAAAGACTACAGAGAAACAATATATTCAATGAGTTTACTTAACATAATTTGCAATCTTTCAGATACAGGGTAAAGCATTGACTATAGCCCAAATAAAGGTAAACAAACAAATGAACAAAGGAAAAAGAATAGCCTTTGCATTTTAATTATTTTTCTACTTTGTTTGCTACATGTTTTCAAGATATTAAGTTACATCGTACGACAATGAACAGGGTGTGAAAGTATTGATAGTTCACAGAATGGGATATTCCCAATTGTTGGACGTCCCTAGAAAATGGTTGGCTATTTATGCCAATACGCAGGAAAATTGCTTCCCATCAGAATTTCTTCCTTAGAACTAGGCCCTGCCCTAAATATTTGTGGGTGGTATTTGCTAATGGATGGTCACGAGGGTTTAAATAATAAGGAATCCAAATTGATAATAAGTCAATACCATGGAGGAAATATTTGGTTTGATGAGCCTATAGAGATAAATACAAAATTGATAAGAACAATAACAAGTTTACAATTTCCAAACAAAGGGAAAGGCATTCCAACACCATCGAATACAAAAGAATGGATTGAATAGTTTATTAGGGTAACAAATGCAACGAATTCATAGGGGCTAGTGATTAGAGAAGTAAAAAATGGAGAGATCAAATTGGCATGTGGGATTGTGGCTCTGTTCTTGATTGGTTCATGCAGAGCATCCAATATAGTACTCAGTATGTTGACAACAATAAGTCGGACAGTCAAAGAGGGAATGGTTTGCAATTGCACTGAGCATTTGTCCAACATTTTGAAGAAAAACTACAAATAATCCCAAGATAATGGTAAGGGAATTCAATATCACTCTCCACTCATTTATATTGCTATAGAGTAAATCAACCATGTATGAGAAACAACATTCACCATGACCAACACATTGGCTATGTAGAACTATCAATGTTTTGCATCAGTTTGGTAGGGAAAGGCAGTCAAACACACACCCCATCATATGGTTGGTAAAAGGTTGAAAAATGCAATGGAGAGTTCAACATCATGTAAAAATCTAATTGTAACAAATGGAGAGTTCAACATCATGTAATAATTTCATTGCCATCAACACCCACATATAGTTAAGTCTATACTTTAAAACAACTTTATATATGCATGGAGTTGGAAGTGAGCCTAAAGAGTTTGACTACTACCCAAAGGTTGACCAAATTTTTCAAGAGTTTTCCATACATTCGAATATGTTGTTCCCAGCACCAAAAAAGGTGAAGAAAGTAAATAGGGTATTATCACACCCCTAAAGCATGAGGAAGTCAAAAAGGAAAGTGAAGTTACTTTATAATCATTTCACTCTATAACTCCTAAAGTACCTACCCCTCAAATGATTGAATAGAAACCCAAAGAAGTTAGGAGAAAGAATGTCGAGATCCGACTAAGCACACTGATAATGAGTCAACAAAAGCATATTTAAAAAAAAACTTTTTCCCCGATTTAGAAGAGATCTCCTTCTCAAATCCAAGGTTGCAAAATAAATTCCTCCAGAGCAAAAAAAAATACTCTTCCACAATCAAAGAAACCATTAATAAAGGTGTTACCCCCATTTTGCATGGGTGTCCACTTGTGATCTGCATCACACTTTCAGTGGGGGGTGACATGTTCATACCTTGATTGAACATGATGTTTTTCTTGGTGACTGGACTTACCATGGATTTATGACCTAGTTGGATGCTTGTGTGATCATGCCCTAAGGTCTGGTGACTTGCTTTGGACTAGGAGCTATGGCTTTATTTTCTTCATAGTACCCGACTTTTGAATATAGGATCATTTCCAACCTATAGTTGAAGTCGTAATAGGAGATATTTATGGAAGCCAAAAAATGAAATCAAAGGTTAATTTGTGGTAAATTTATGGTCACCGGTGCATAGTATGGAACCTCCAGCCTCGTCTCTCTTCTCCAAGATTTTTGCATCCCTATTTTATGACCTCCTAGACAGAAGTAAGAAGAATTAATCCAATTCTGGGTAGGACCCGTGACTAAAAACAGCAATAAACCCCCAAAAATGGGAAAGTTTGTGGATAGAAATAGTGATAACACAACTGCATCTACAATTTAGATGAACCTGGGCATATTTCATCCCCTTAATAGTGGTAAAAAATAATGAATCTCCAAATATGTGCATGATTTAGTCATAAAATGATCAAACAGACACAAAACAAAGGTCTGGGTACATTACAACCCTCAATCAAAATCCCAAATAGTCATAGAGAGGTATTTTATGGGAGAAAGAGTAGCAACTCAGCATCACCATCAGATCTGGGAACTTTAGACAATTCTGAGTGCAAACAACGGTCAAAATTCACATCACAACCCCAAAATGATAAGCCACAACCACCTACAATAGCTCTGATCATGAATTTAGCCTAAAAGAAAAATATTGGATAATTTCAGACCCCAAAATCCTAGGTTGAGACAATTCTATGAAATTATTGGCATGTTGCGGCCCTAAAAAATTAATTAACAACCACAAAAGAGGGGAGATATTCATTGTTGACCAGACTATGAACATTTTTGGTGAGTTTTCACATAGGTGCAGTTAAAGAACAATATTAAAAAATTCTCCAAACCTATGGACAAGAACAATAGCAGCCACAACAACCCTAAAACAGTCTATTTCTATGGTGAAGTGTTCCAAACAGTTGCAAAATTGATTTTGATAAGGTGACGCCCTCAGGTTTGCATTCCCTAGTTGAGACATCATTCAATGCTTTGAAGAATTATGGCCAGTTTAGGAGAGGTTTCATGTCATTAGGAGGAGCTTCTCCTTGTTTGAAAGTTTATACATGATTTTGTGCCTCATTTTATGGAAGTTTGCTTGTGGATTTGGTGGATCATCCACCTTTGAGAGTTTTTCTTACATAATTTATTGAGGACATTTTTGCATTTAGAAGTTGTATTGATTATTGGTCCTAATTGGGACTTCTGGACATATTTGAGAAGGTTTCTTAAAGGAATCCTTTGGATTGGTTGGCATGTGGAAAAGTGTACAGACTTGGTGGTTTCAAGAATCAAACCCTTTTTTGGATATTGCTTGGTGGACAAGTAATATTGGAAGAAGCCTTTGGAGGCTGGTGTGGAAATCATGTGGTTGCTTGGACCATTTGACTGGTTAAAGACCATTTGAAGAGGAGGCAATTTCAGCAACCAAGCAGACAGCAGCATGAAGGTCCGTACAAGACAGATCCATACAATCGCATGAATCTGTATGAATAAATTCTACCCTTGCCCTGTGAATCTTGAAGCTTATTTCTCCATAGATTTGCAATCTCTTATTCCAATTACTTTTTTTTTATGCTAGTGATGGTAATCATGCTGCACATCAGACACATACGTTTCTAGCAAAATCAGATATTGTTTCTTCATCATCAGTCCAGGATTATGCAGGTCCTAGAAATGGAAATGTTCTAGATGGAAACTCTATTCTCAAAGGGCATGCTGTTCAAGGGGTTTTGTATTCAAAACCAAGGCCGACAGTTACAACTATAATAGTACCAACAGCTAGATATCCAGCAACGATTAATCCTACTTCTGTTCAAACACAACACCCCATTGCCCAAGGTGGAGATTATCATATTGATAGTGCAGATAGTCATCAAAAATCTTCTGCACTGGTGGCTTCTATGCACGATATTTCCTCCTCAGCTACTGCCACAACTCAGGTGGGAGACACTTCAGCTGCAAAGAACATGCAGGTTTCTCCAGAGTCATTACAGATGCAGTAATATAGGAAGTTTTAGTCGAACAGACCTTCCTTACACTCAACAGGTGCAAATGAAGTATCAAGATCAAACCATTTTCAAATCCATAGGTTAATCATTCAGTATCGGTCCACCATCAACAATATGGATTTACAAGGCATCAATTTCATGTTCTTAAAGCTTAAATAGCGACCTTTAGATGACTAAAGGTAGAACTTGGAAAATCTTGCAATCCCTTTGACATTCTTGCTTCTTGTAAGGTTTTTTTATTTTTTATATTTCTGCATACGGACAATGATCTACATAGTTTGGAAAGATTAAGGAAAGCAACTGTTTTAGGAATGCTTTAGTATTTTATAATATGCACCTGTTATTTTTTAAATACATTATTTTTGCATTGTGGTGAAGGTTCACTTCCACCGGATGTTATTTGAGCAATTATTCCACCTCCTCTTTATTCCTAGTAAGGGAAAGTTGGTCTAGAGGCCACACCTAACAAAAAGGATTTTGGTCAGCCAGTTATAGCTCAACCAAGGGTAGTAGAAATAAATGACAAAGTACAACAGTTTGTGCCTCCAAATAAAGGGAAAATTGTGCTTAAAGAGGAAATAGATGTGAATGAGTATTCCCCTATGGTTGAAGAGAGGAAACTGGCACCCAACACATTCATAGGGATGCCAATTGCTTGAAAGGAAGTTTCACCAATGGTGGTTTCTGCGAACGAATAAAAAAACAATAAGGTTCTAGTGAAAATGAAGCAAGAAGTTGAACAAGTCACTCAAGCTAAGGCTTCTGCAACAAGTGATGTGACTGTGGAAAGTAGTAAGGTTGTTACATCAAAATCTGCTCCCCCAGATATTTCTGCTCAGATCAAGAAGCATCTTGTAGGAAATTATGGACGACTTTCAAAGGACATGAACACTATAAGGAAGTACCATGACCCTCTTTATGACTTTCCTCCATTTGGAAATAAGTCTAATCCTCTTTTGCCAACAACTTTGCATCCTGGCAATGGAGGGACTTCGTTATCTATAGGATATGATGTTATGGATTTGTTGTTTGAGGAGGGAATGGATGTTCTCAACAAAAAAAGGAATTAAATTTTGAAAAAGATAGAGCGATTGTTGGCAGTAAAAATCGATAGGAAACAAATCAGAACAGATCTTGTATTAAAGTTACAAATAAAAGATCAGAAGTTGTGTCTTCTATATCTCTAGGTTAGAGTAAGAGATGAAGTTGATCAACAACAGTAGGAAATAATGGCAATGTCTGATAGACCATATCGTAAATTTTTGCATCTTTGTGAATGAAAATAGGCAAATCTAGAAAGACAAGTACAACTTTCCCAAAAAGAAATAAAAGAGAGACAATTGAAAGACGTATTTCAATGACACAAAAGGTTCCTTGAAGCACATTGGGCAATTCCTGATGCCAGATCTACTCGCAACAAAGGGGTTGCTAAATATCATGAGAAAATGTTAAAGGAGTTTTCTAAAAGGAAAGATGAAGATAGGAATAAGAGAATTGATTCCTTGAAAAATAATGATGTTGACAGGTATTGTCAAATGTTGTTAGAACAACAAAATCAAATCCCAGGTGATGTGCAAGAGCATTATCTAGTTCTCTCTTCCTTCTTGTCACAAACAGAACAGTATTTACACAAAATTGAAGGAAAAATTACAACTGTAAAGAACAATCAAGAGGTTGAGGAAGCAGAAATGACTGCAGTTGCAGCAGCAAGAGCATAGGAATGTAGAATTTCCCTAGGTGCAAAAATGTTGTGCTTTTACTTTTCCATTATTTGATGAGGAAATCCTTTTCTCTTAATGTTTACCATATAAACTATATGTTTCTATAGGGTCTGTTAGAAGAGGAGGCTACCGCTGCAGTAGCTTGTGCAGCACAGGAGGTGGTGATAATAAATAAGTTCTTATAAATGAGTTCTTCTAGGAACAATATGTCAGTAAACATGTGAATCTATGTCACTTTTATAGTTGACAATTTTAGCTGAAGGGTTATTTGAAAGTTTCTGCAATTTTTCTTTAATGTTTCTGAAATTTTAGGCCTTACTAATTAGAGGAAATTTCAATTTAAAATGGGCCTTCCAAAAATAATATAAATTCCATGTCATCATGTATTAGCCAATCAAAATGCTTTAAAATTCTTTTTTAATATAAATTTGGGGATAGGCATCATAAAAAAAAACAACTTTTTTTGTTAGTATTTTTGACATATCTCCCTGTGTTTTACTCAAATTTCGATTGGGATAGCTCATTGGATGCAGAATTCAATTCCGCATCCAATGAATACCCACTCAACATACTTTTGACTGGCCCCTCTACCCCAAAAACAAGAAATGCCTGAAAAAACGTGATGATGATGTTAGCACCATGTTTTTTCAGGTATTTCTTGTTTTGGGGGTAGCGGGGCCCATTAAAAGTATGCTGAGTGGGTACTCGTTGGATGCAAAATTCAATTCCACATCAAATGATCTCTCATGATCGAAATTTGAGTAAAAACACAGGGAGATATGTCGAAAATACGAACAAAAAAATAGTTTTTTCTTTTCTTCCTACAAAATTGATAAATATTATTTTATTAATTTTCCTTAGGAGGCCCATTTTGAGTTGAAATTTCCCCTAATTGGCATATTTGGTTTGTTATATTTAGGTATTATAACTTGGCACATGCTTTAAATGAAAAGATCATTAGACAACCATCCATGTTGCAGGCTAGAACTTTGAGAAATTATCAACTTGAAAGTCTTTCTTTTCTTAGATTACTTAAATTGAATCTCATATAACATACTAGATTATATCATTATATTTTTGCGTCATCTGATTGATGAAATCACTTGATGCCCATTTAATTTCAAGTGCAGATTGAGCTTCAATACCAGTTTAAGTGAATTTCATTGTAGTTATGCTTTTGCACCTTTTTGAAACTCTTGATTGTTTTGGAGTTCATGATGTTAAGTTGATTATGATTGCAGGTTGGGTTACAATGGATACTTTCCTTGTATAACAACAAATTAAACCGAATTATTGCAAATGAAATGTGTCTTGGCTAAGAGTGTACAGGTAAAAAGTGGTCCATTGAGTATGAAGAGCCTATTGCTGAGAGTTTCAAGTTGTTAAGTGTGGTTTTGAAGCTAATGCAAGATCTAAGCATGGATTATCATCCAAGTACAAGTGGGATGGTTTGGCCATTGTAATATTTTGAAAAGTCATCGATGTACTAAATGAGTTTTATGTAAAGTTATATGGAGATAGTTTTTGAGAAAACTCATATTTATTATAATACTTGACATTTCATCTAATATAATTTGTGCGGTTAAAAACTTATATGGTTGTACTTTATATTATTTATAAGTGTTGTAATTAACTAAATAATGTGACATTGCATAATTCACATGTGTATTAGATGACGATAAATAATGTATGATTCTTTTTTTAATTTAAACATAATATATTATTAAAAATTTATATTGATTAATAATGGACACCATTAAAACTACTAAAATATAATAACCACACATAAACCGACTAAAAATGACTAAATTAGTGACCAATAAATGAGATTAATGATCAAAATTCGCATATAAAATGACCAAAAAATTGAGAGATACGTGTCCAAATAGTGACATATAAATAACCAAAAAAACGACAAAAAATAGTTTTGGTGGCTAATTTATAGTCTTTTATTATGTGACCAAATTTGGCCATATTTTAGTTTGTCATGTGGTTATTAATTTGGTCATAAATGTGGTCATATATTTGGTGATTGATTCAAATATATTACCACATTAATGACCAACTCACAAGCTATAAATGACCAAAATAAAAATGACCAATTTTGGTCGCATAATAAAAACCCGTAAATTAGCCACCAGCGATTGCCAAACCAAAAGTGGTCATTGATATACGGATTTTCATCATTTTTTTGTCACTAATATCTTATTTTATATTAGTTCTTCCATAATAGCATACTATATAACACCAAAAAGAGCCTCCGAAATATTCTCCATAATAGAACCTAACATAACGCCATGTATAGAGCCAGGGATTGTGTCAGGAATTGTGCCATGAATTGCACCAGGAAAAACATCCAAGATAACACCAAGTATAGATCCAAGTATAGAGCTAAGAATTGCTTCTAGAAAAAATCCAACATAGCACTGGGTATAGAGCCAAGTATAGTTCTTGGAATACCGACATAAATTTCGAAAGAAACTGCGCTATGAATTATGTTAGGTTTAATGCTGGGAATTGCGCTTGTATTAACCCTAATTAACCCCTAATTAAAACAACTCATTACCCAATAATTACCCCTAAACAACCCTTAAGTACCCGTAATTGATCACAAATTTCCCTTCAATGATCACTAATCAAGATGGCCCTTAATTTCCCTTCATTTAGTACCCATAATTACCCATAAATGACCCCTAACTATATACGGGGCCTGCTTCCATCACATAGGCCCTATAAGGGGATTTTTTTGACTTGTGAGTGGGATATGGTGGCCATTTTGGATGTATATAACCATGAATAATTTTTTAATAGTAGGCCATTGTTTGGGACTAACCTCTAGGTCCTAAGTTCATATATTTTCCTCCATGTCTCATGGGTCATGTGTAGCACCCCAAACAACTATGCATTCCCTACACATGAAATAGTTAGCATGAGTGAGATATGTTCATCATTTTTAGAATTAAAATACTTTGTGGGGGGTCCAAGTCCATCACATGGGCCTTACAGAGGGATTTTTTTGGCTTGTGAGTGGGCTTTGGTAGCCATTTTGGGATGTATATAAGCATGAATAACTTTTTACTACTAGGCCATGGTTTGGTATTAACCTCTAGGTCCTAAGTTCATATAGTTTCCTCCATGTCTCATCAGTCATGTGTAACATCCCAAACAACCACACATTTCCTACACATGAAATATTTAGCATGAATGAGATATGCTCATCATTTTAGAAATTAACATACTAAGGATGCCATCTTGATGCCCATGCCATGGTCTAGGGATAAAAGGAAAGGCACTATGAATACCATATATTTCTATGGGGATCACATGCCATGTTTTGTCACTTGAGGCATTACACATTCCCATAATACATAATATATGGCCTCCAAGTTTGATATGATGGTGATTTCAAGGTTTGAAAGGAATCATATGTTTCTTCATGATAAGGGCATAGTTTGGTGCAACGTCTAGGTTCTAAATTCATGGAATCTATATCTAATCCTTGCATTCCATGTCTGGGGTCTTAAGCCACAGCATAGGCCATGCATACAAAATATTTGGAATGTCAGTAAGATGTGGGGTCACATTTAAATGATAGTTTTCATGACCCAAGTCATTTTTCTCATAACCATGGCAACTTTACAAACATAGGTTTCAATAGTTGAAGGCCCAAATTAAAAGTGAACTATTTCAAAGAGTAGCCAAAGTATACAAACCCACTACTCCAAGGGATTGATGCACAAATATTTGAATGAAAAGAGTTTATATGTCAAAACATTAGGCTAAATCAAAACCCATTTTGATCTACACACAATGTGTGCTAATAAAACTTTGGTTAAAATAAAACCCACTTAATATTTTGAAACCTCGTGCAAATAATCAAAACATATTTTATATGGCATACTACGAAGTTAAAAACCACGCAAAAAAACTATTGTTTAATAATCCATGCATCATATGTATAAACTGAACATACATCAAACCTTGGATCTCGACGCTAAATCCTAAATATGTTCCCATAGATAACTTGGTCTTCGAACTTTAGAAACCTCGTCCCTGGCATTGTGTATTGGCCCATGTGGCAACAATCAATATTGGAATTCAAACCAATCCAGGCCCTCATATTTTGGCATTTTTCCATGTGACATGGTGCTTCAATTAGCCAAGCCCAAGGTGCTATGGTGGAAATGCCCCCTCGGCTCTATCGGTTATTATATGTTCTTTTTTTTAATCGGTGCTAGGCCCCGATATTATGCAACCTTTGAATTGGGTGCTTCCTCCATTAATTTTTATTGGCCCACGTTCCCATGTTAGATCCCATTGAATCCATCGTGATTCAACGATCCCCAACACCCTTCGACCCATTAAAAATCATTGTCATCTGATGAAGGATGTGCAAAGCCTCCTTCAAAAGTCCTTCCCCTGATGAATGATGTGCAAAGCCTCCTTCAAAAGTCCTTCCCTTGATGAATGATGTGCATAACCTCCCTCAAACGTTTCTCAATACATATTCCTATGAGATGGTGGGATAACAAACATGGTGATTATAGTCTGTTTCAACAATGATACCAATAGAAAACAATTAGAGTTAAAGGTGATGAATGATCATCCTAGTGAACAAAAACATATTCATTTTATTTCCAAATCTCGAAGGTAGTTGGAATTGGATTCACTTCCATGATGTTGCTCCTGTCAGTCATGAGTTAACACTAAAAATTTTCAATAGGCAATGGGTTTTGGGTATAAATCTATTGTTTTATGTGTGAACAAGTGGTTTTTCCATCCAACCTTATATTGTTATTTAACCTTATATTGTTATTTCATGTTTATTTTTGTTTTTTTAAATCAGATGTAAGATATTGAGTGAAATCAAATTGGTCTACCATGATAGATTATGTTCCTCCCTTTCAAATCCTTTCCAACAAACATATTACCTTTGCTTTTATTTTTTTTTATTTTTTTTGCGCCATTGAAACAATGGAGGAAGGTAATACCTGACGGGACCACCTACCTATTTGTATATGAGAGGGATATAGAGTTAATCAAATCGAGGCATTAATATGGAATAATATTCACTTGAATATTAAAAATTGGGAACCTAGGTTTTGTCCAACAAACAATTTGTGACCCCACAAGATCTACGGGAAAAACTTTTAGAACTAGTACTAGAGTTGTGGAAGTTTGAAACTCTCGAGGATATCAATTGTACACTAGGTAAGTACATATGTTTTCATTCTAATCATTGATCCAACTCTAATATAATAATGGTAAATATGTGTGTTCAAATAAATATAAGAAAGCTCTACTAGAGTCCATTAATATCTCATGTCGATAGTGGAATATAGTCCAAAGTTTGGATCATCAACATGTCCCTTTTTGTTTTCATTAGTATTGACAATATGGACAATAATTGTAATAGGGATTTTACTAAACGAAGGATAGAATAATCATAGGTTTATCTAACACCCACTCAAGTTTTTGATAGTATAAATGTATTAAAATAAATGTGCCATATTTGAAGGACCCACCCACCACCTTCAAGGGCCCATTAATGAAATTAAGTGAGAAATATATTCCTTCAAAAAGATAATCCTAGGCACACTAAAGTTGTTGGTAGTATAAATGTATTAAAAGAAATTTGCCATATATGAAGGACCCACCCACCACCTTCAAGGGCCCATTAATGAAAGTAAGTGAGAAATATATTCCTTCATGAAGATAATCCTAGGCACACTAAAGAGAAGTACCAATTGAAGTATTACCAATTGAAGCAGATCATAATAGACACAAGAGGAATTTATTCCAATGTTGTAGGTATGGAATCTCCAATTATATTAAAATGGACTTTATTTCTAATTTTTCATATTTATAATATTATAGAGGGAAATAAAAATTGGAAAAAACTCAATATTCTTAATTTTTCATTTTATAATATCAAAATATAGCTTTATAATATTAACAGAGAGAAAGACAAATTGAGAAAAAATGGAGGGAAAAAAATTGGTGAATTTTTGGTAAAGAAATTAGGAAATTGGGATCATTTTGGGTATAGGCCAAGAAGGTCAAGAACACTAAGAAATTTGGTGTGATGGCCAATTAGAATGAAATATGGATTTTTTCCAAACCGATAAATTATGGTTTTTACTATATCCTTCCTTCAACATAGTTATTATACAAACAATTGATGTCATTGACAATTTCACTGCTTGATTTGCAAATTGTTCAAGTTAACCAGGTAACATCCATACCTTCTTTGAAAAGTGTTCTTCTAGGTTCTCTATATATGTTAATTATATGTTAATCTTTTGATTCCGGAACATGTTTCTAGGTTCTATGTATTGTTATTTTTAATTAGATACTAATGGAGAGAGGGTTCATGTACCCATTCAAGATTTCTAAGAACCCTTCAAGGTTTCTAAAACGAGGTCAAGATATAGAAAAACCATTTCTAAGAACCCTACAAGCCCTTTCTAATAATACACAGATAAGATCTCCACTGCAGGCTCAGATCAGATTCCTCCTCATGTCCAATAAACATATCTAATTAGTATACTTCATTTAGGGTATTTTATTACTTGTTGTTTTGAAATTATCGATTGGGTAGTCTATTGATTGCTTCCATTAGCATTTAGCAATATAGATATGGTTCATAATGATAATTCAATGTGTGGATCCTTTACCTATACATTCACTCATTAGTTATTACAGAATTTGAAACTAAAAATCTTAGCTATTCAGAAAGACCATAACAAAATGTACATCAATGAGCGACACACTCCTCGCTGACTGGGCCCAAATAGTGAAACGAATCCTGATAATGGGGATCTATAACCTAAACTATTGCTTGAATTCTAGGAACAATTTGTTGATGTTGTTTTCCTTCCTTAAATCTCGAATTATTGAACCAAAAACATAAATAAACATAATATGATTCCTTATGTCATTCGAATGATGGAGTTGATGTGGGTAAAAACAACCGATCTTTAGCCACATAAATCTGAAATATTTGTGTCATTTTTTCCTACGACTTTGAATCTTATTTATGGAGGATGTTTTGCACGATACTTACAATTAATAGGCCTAGATCTTGGTGTTCATTCCTGCAAAATTTTTTATGCATATTTTTTTATAAATTGCGTCCTTTCATTTCTCGATCCACTACAATGGTAGTTCCATCTAATTTATGTGTTTTCTACAACAATTGTAGGCACATTAAGCTTCTAAATTAATAATTACACATAGCTTAATGCCCTACAAAATTAACAATAATTAAATACCCACACAATTCGGGACTGAACCCTGAAATGCAATACAAACGAGCAAAGGCCCATAAAATTGAACAAAATTATATTCTCAACTTTAGATTAAGATTTCGATGTGGTACATATTATAGGTGGAATTCAACATCTTCTATGTGATAATATCCACAAGGGAATTGTGCAGCATGCTATAGACTAACAAAATTGTCTCCTTCTGTGTAAAAATACATTAGATCCTTGGTAGATTTTTAAAGTCAATAGGTGTTCTCAATTAACTTGGGACGCATGGGCAACTCCTTTGACCAGACTGCACAATGAATGTAGAAAGATTGAATCCTTCTAATATAAATCCAAATTGTTTCTAGATACTGAAGAAATATTCATGTCATTGGACGACTGGCTCAACATCCCCCGTCAAAACTTGAAGACTAAGCCAAAATGCATGTAGATAATTGAGCAATAGACATACAATTGATGCTTATTTCATATTCATCTCAATCAATCCCTTTGCAAAGAACTAGGCTCTCCATCGCTCCATAAAACATTTGACAATTGATCCTGATGCTTATGTTGTGAGAGGTTTTTGGCCACCAAGCTACCCCAAATAATATATTATTTTCCCTTCTTTATAAATTTGTCGATGGATTTTACCTCACTTCTATGAAATAATGAGAGAAATAATCCGAATTTTATATAAAGTGATAAGCAACCACCCCATCTCTTTTAGTCAATGTTATATATACAAGAGACAAGTAATGACAAGAGTCATGCAATAGGTGGCTAAGTTGGTTGACCTCTGGCCTATGCCTGGTCTTATCACAACAGTAGTCGTTTGAGTATGGAAAGCAATTTAGGCATGTGAGCTCCAACTGCTATAATTGATAGAAAGACTGGTTCCTACCACACTCTGAGAATTGGTTCGGTTTTCCTACTTCCTCGACCCTTCATGAATATACCAAGCCCTCATAATAGACCTTAAGGTATACAAGAATCTATGCTACCAATATTTGTGTTGAAGGCCTTCCCACCCATACTTAATTATTTGAAGTAATATATGTGAATTGTAGGGTATAATATAACTCATACACAGTGTCCATCCATGTTAATCTGAACTATTTTAGTGCTTATTCCAAGTTGTAACGCTCTCATTAATCATGTACTTGTAGTATCATGAACACATTAATCCTTGTAGTGGTAGCATATTTACTCATAATGAATTCATTACTTCGAGCGTCGTTCATATTTTTCCTTCTTTATGAATTTGTCACTTATCCTTGAGTTAAAACCAAAAATGTTTACACTAAAATTTGTTAAATAGTTGTGGGCATCCATTGAATGAAGCTCATGACTAGACATTCTAGAAAGGTAAGCTCCATTGTGTTCCATATCTACTCCTCTTAAAGAATCGGATGAAGGCATTAATTGCTTTAGAATATCTTTTATATGGTATTAAGCTATGTTTTTTTATATAAAATTATATCTAACATGCCAAAATGCAACTCCTTTAAACCACGCTCATAACATAAGAATTTATTATCATTACCAATAAAGTGCAAAAAAGTGCAAAAATCCATGTACATGGGAGCCAAAATCTATGTACTTTTTCTTATTGTTCAACAAATGCCAAACATTTAAAAAATGGATAAAAGAAAAGCACATCTCATAAGGTTTTATTTTTAAGCAGAAATTATAAAATCAAAAAAACCTATTTGGATAGATATACTATAAAATCAAGAAGACCTTTTTGGAGGAGATATACTATAAAGTCAAGAAACCCTTTATGTCTAAATATATGGTAGATCTCGGATATATGGGAAAGTTAATGTTTATTCATTGGGAGTTGACTTAGACTTAAGTGGAAAAATAAATTATTATCAAAAACTTTTTCTTATTTATTAACAAAATGGATAATAAAATAGAGACATTTTAATCAATTTCAAAAAAAATTATTATAATAAAACAATTTTAAAATAGTAATTTTATAATTGGTTTTGGGTGAAAATAGGGTAAGGACCATTTACAATATTGAAATGAAGGGCATGGTAAATTAGATTCTAACTTGTGGAAAATCATAAATACATTTAAGGATAAGATAGAGTAGCCATTTGGCATGATGAGAAGATAACATATTTTGAGGTAAAATTATATAAAGAGACAACAAGCTTAGTGAAGTTCACATAATTTTGGCAAAGGTTCAATAATTTTGATAGGTAGATTTTAGCACTAACGGGAAATTTAGTTTCCTTTTTTTCTTTACTTCATCCTTTTCCATGTTAGTGATTCTTGATTTTGTTTTTCCTTTATATTTTAAAATTTGATTTGTCTCTACTTTACCCTTTTAAAATATTATGAAGATGCAACAAGCAAATAACATAGTTCTTGGATGAATTTATTTTTGTAGGTCGTTGTGGAAGGGTTGGACGTGCTACAGAGGAAATTAGTTTATACACTAAGGATGATGTTCCATTATTGTGAAATATAGCTAATGTCATGGTGCCCTCTGGCTATGAAGTTCCTTCATGGATTTTGGATTTAGCTCGAAGCTGACAAGGAAAAGGCATCTTGCATGTGATTCCATCTCTACAAATCCTTCTGAAGTTCATACATCCAAGAAGCATGCATACTATGTAAGTAACACAACAAAACATAACTAGAATTTATGTTTGTGACACATATCCAATGCTAGAAATATGTGATATTTACTTCGCTTGAGATTAATTTACATATTTCTAAAAAGTAGTTCTCCATGATGGTAACCAAGTATGTGATAAATTGCAGTATCTTCTTCTTATAGTTCAATTCACATATACATTGGATGCAATGCATTTGTTGATATTCTTATTCTAAAATGTGCTTCAAGGTTCCTTGTATTATGAATTTTAGTTAGATATTCTCTAACAAAAAAGGGTAAATTGTTTTACTTGTGTTTCTGTCTACTTTGTTTTTCCTCTAATTGAATTAGATGAGTTTCACAGATGCTCCTTTTAGCAGCAACTTTTGGGTCGGATAGTACAAAGATATTTTTGGCAATGTTCTATGGATTAGTTTTTTGATCACTCATTGACATAACCTCCCTATTGCAGATTTCATCTCCAAACAACATAATTATCACTCAAACTTGTATAGAATGAACCTATAGGCTCTCCCTTTTTTAGTATCATAAAGTCGTAATTTCGAAACATAATTGAATATTTGTGTAGAAGCTAATATCCTCTAACCTATGTGATGTATTAGTATCCTCTTTGCATTAAACAATTACAAGTCATGCATCTTGAGTAGTATATATCCCATTTACACAAAAAGCTACCAAGTAGGGGAGAGCAAAGTAGAGTTTAGGCTCTGCATTGTTGAGAAGCAGTTCTGTGGATTCCCATTTATTTGATAATTCTCTTTGAAGTTGGGAGTGTTTGCACACACATATTACAAATTTGTATAATAACGAGTCAAAAATTTTAAGTATATTGCACCAAATGCCAAATATGGAGGCACTGTATGAAGTTGATATGTCAATCAACTATTGTTGTGCAAAATGATTGTCTGTATCTGCCACAAAAGGTTCTTAGACTTGTATTTGAGTACCTTTCAAATGATAGAAGTTAGTGTCCAAATATATTTTTGGAAATTTTCTATAGATTATTTTGTTGTTTACTCATTGTCATCACCTCCTAGTTGCAGATTTCATCCCCAAACAACATAATTGTCACTCAAACTTGCATAGAATGAACCTATAGGCTCACCCATTTTAGTATCGTAAAGTTGTAATTTCCAAACATAATTGAATATCTGTGTCAAAGCTAATATCATCTAACCTATGTGATGTCTTAGTATCGTCTTTCTATTGAACAATGACAAGGAATGCATATTCAGTAGTATATATCCCATTTACACAAAAAGCTGCCAAAAGTGTCCTTCCAACAATTTTATGTTTGGAGGATAAATTTTTCGATGAATAAATCTCATGCTTTGAGTTTCAATGAATATATCTAATTCTTTTTGTTTCATACTTCATAGACCTCAATATACATAGTCTAGATTGTATTTATACAATTTTTGGATGACTTATGGGGCCAACATGTAAATCTAATTAGGGTTGGCATGTAGTTGTTTGATCCAAATTTTGGATCTAATTTGTGTGATTCTTCAAACAATTTAAAGTGTCCTAATAGGTGTGTCTCTTACATGCATTCTGTAGATGGATGACCTATGGCTCTTCAAACCAATTTGTGATTCTTGACGATTGAGTTTTACTTTTGACTATGTGGTCAATGACATATTATTTGAAAGAAACATTGACTTCCATATAAACAACAAATTTTGTCCTTTGTCTTGTCTCAGTACATAGTTATATTTATTGATTCAAATATTTCTCAGTTCTGAAACATATGCTTTGGGTTTCAATGGATTTTAGTAAGGGACCATACTTCATAGACCTCAATACTCTCTAATGGTCTTTGTATGTTAATACAACCAATCATTCTTGTGGTTGCACAATTCATTATTGCATATTTCTTTCACTTTATGTCACCAACACATTATTTGCAATGCCTCTATCTATAGATACTCTATAAGTCATGTTCATACGTTCTTTATATGAAATGTATTTGATCCTACACTGTTGGCATCTTCTACACAAGAATTCATTGATCCATCTCCTCAATCATTCAAATACTAGCTTGATATATATGACACCATTTGACATAAATGAAAACAAATTATCAACATTCTTCTCTTAGTTCCCTCTAGGCCTAATTATCCCTTCTCATGAGCAGGAGATTGCTTTCTTCGGTGTATCACCACCTTATGGAATGAGGAACCCTCATTTTGTAGGATTCATTTTCATTCATATGTGTAGTAGTGTAGGAACTTGGATGGCACAAATCTAATGGAACTGGCGGTTTGTCCATGAAAGCCTTGGTTTTCAATTTATGGAGAGTTTCGTTTCGCTTCTCAAGGTCGTTCAGGGACCCTATGAAAATTTCAACCATGAGGAGCATAAAAACCAAACCAAGAAATGAAATTGATTTATATTGCCTCCTGTAAGTGTGTTTGAGAGAGGAAGAGATAACTATGATGCACATGCACTTTGCCACCACCTTATTCAAAACCTTGCCCCATTGTGCAGAAGTTGCACTGAATGTCATCGAGAAAAACACTAGTTTAGAAAACCATCAAAATATACAACCTTCTGTCTATCAAGCCATTGTAAAGGGGTTTCCCTATAGGTACTTGAATTCCATGAATCCAATGGAATTGACAGTTTCTCCATCATAGCCGTGATTTTCAATTTATAACGATTTTAATCTCGCTTCCTAAGGCCATTAAGGGACACGAGGAAAATTTCAACCGAGAGCATACAAACCAAACCGAGAAAAAGAATTGAGTTCTATTGTGGTGCAGGTGGGTAGACCATAGCCATCCCCAACCAACACTTCTAGGATATAATGGCTTCTACACTTACTAGGACTGCAAAATTTAGCTGAAGGGCCAAATTCTGCTCTAAAATCGTCTTCCCGCACTTTTGCCTCTGCAATTTCCTTCCCAACACTCTGTTTCTACAATAGATTTTTTGTTGTCGGGTTGCAAGATGCAGGATCTCAAAACACTCAAAGTCACACCCCGCAAATTTTTTTCGGTAACGACCTTCCCAAAATCGGGTTTCTGGATGCGGGATGTGGGATGCCAACTTCCAAAGTTGTTCCCCTGAAACTTCCTTCCCAAAATTCTTCTCCCGCGATTTTCCTAGCTATTAGATCTTTTCAGCCTTCATTCTGACCATCGATCTTCTTCTTGACGCAGATGCCTCATATCTTTGTGGATTTGTTAACTTCCTCGCAACTTGTGTTGCAGGATTCTTCCGAGTTGTTAGATCTTTATTTACGGACTCAATCTCCATTGTTTATTCTCTGCTAAAATTGTTAATAATAGAGAATCTATGAGTTGCACCGATTGATCATGGAATGATCAATCCAGTCTACAATCATCTTGATTCTTTAGCCTATCACTCGTATGCATGCATATACACTCTATTTCAATCATTCAAGCAACCATTTAACTATTGAATCAATAAGGATTTCAACGAAATACATAGATGTTCAGAAAACCGCCAAAGTTAGCTCTACATAGACACAATCTCTAAATCATACATGCATCTAGGCTAACAACGCATCAATACACATGGCTAATCCTTCTATTAAGCAATAAAGGAAAATTCATACAGCTAGGCCCTCCTTTAGTATTCTTAAAATATTTACTAGTCGACCCATATGCATGTCTGTTCTCTTCTCTATGACTTGCAATCCTCCTAGTGAGAGGCAGAACCCCATCTACCTCTCTAATCTTCCTATTTAACCTAAATAGTTAACTCATATTCTGAGTGATCCTGCAATCAAAAAAATCCACTGTTACACATGATGAAACATCCCTATCTTAACAAAACCAAATGTGGCTTGATCTCCATGCAGGGAGTCATGATCTGAAATGATTCTCATGCCACTAACAGGCTATGACTCAGAAAAATGACTCATCCTCTACTGACACCTATCATATATTTTATCCTATCTAGACTTTCTATGGAAATAAACACTTGTACATGATATTTACAATGTCTTTACAATAAACCCCTCCTTGGGATGATGTCAAGACCTTAGGGCCTGATAAAAAATTCAGTTGTTGGCCTTGAGAGATAATGGTATTGCATCTAACTCCCAAAGTAGAAACAAATCATGACCTCTTGGTCATGCATCTGCAACTCGTGTCTTCCTGGATCCCAAACTCTTGTTTTCTACTCTCCATAAGCTTCTCCATCTTCATTTTTATTAGGATGTACCCCTCGAAGATTCCATACTTTATGCTATAGTGCTCCATTGTATTTTCCCTCAATGTTCTTCACTTTCCAACCATCTCCACAGTGGATTGTTTTAGTCATTCTATTGTAACTCTGCTTAGATATCAACATTAAATTCCATAGTTCATCTATGACACTTTTCGACTCAGTCTCCTTCTGCAAACAACTCTTGTTCTTTTCACTATGCCACTACACTCTAGTGTACTTTTCCCATTTAGCTCTATGATGCTTAACATTTCCTTCAAATATTCTCAACTCAATCTCTTCTTTTAGTTGCGGAACTGCTTCAAATGCTATCCCAAACATTGATATGGGTATTTCTCTAGGCGCATCCCTTGATACTGCGTCAAATGATGTCCTAGATATTGCTACCACCCTTACTTCCTTTATGCTCTTGTAAGCATCTCCCTCTCTAATATCCAATTTCTGTGTACTATCTACAAATTCACTTTTAGAAAGTAAATTATCTTCTAACCTCTTAGCTACAGTAATAGAATCACTCCCATTTTTCAGTATACTAGTAAACACATTACATAACTATGAACCAATATCTTCTCTTGTCTCTCTTACAACATGAGACACTTCTCCTATATTATCTACAGCTCCTTCCTCTTGTTCAAATGCTCCCAACAAGAATTTCAGCCATCCATTGATTACTTGATCCCCTCCAAGCACTCCTTTAGTATGCTAAATCTTTGTGTCAACAAAAATCTTCTCTGTCTCTGTCTTGAAAATATTCAACAATTTCCCTTCAATTCCTTGACCACTTTTGTCAGTCAATGTAGTCTTGCTCAGTCCTAATATTGTTTCATTCTCCACCTGAGACACAATAGCCTCACCTTCATCCTTATGATCTTCTCCTTCCTTGTCACTAAATAAAATTCTTTGTGAAACTATCTCATCCCTCTCTGTCAGAATAGAATTATGATCCTCTGTTCTTACGACAGTCACAAATGTCTGTCCATCATTCTTACATGTTATTTTTTCAACATTAAGATAGCATTATTAGGATCTTTAACTGAGAGAATAACAAGTACAGCAATCAAACACAAGAGACAATGAACACAATTTTTTTCCTCAGGGAAACCATAAAGGAGAAAACCTCACAACTTCATTAGAGATAGAATCAACACTAAAAGACTGAACAGTAAAATCCCCAAAATAGTAAGTGATCTCCTGACAGCAGTAATCTTCTTCTTATCTAGCCCCAGTGTCTTCTCCTTCCTCAACTATGCACTACACTTGAGTGTGGATGAGTTGTGTGATAAATAGAGACTCCATTTCTCTATTTATACTAATCCTGACATAACTAAAACCCTACTAGGGCCGACCTCTACTAAGAGATTCTAATAACCCTAGTGCCCCGAAACTGCGGGGACTTTAACCCTTAGAGAATCAGAGGGTCACTCACTATGACTTGACATGACTTGTTTACATTATTGATCCTCTCGATCGAAACATTGGGGAATGGAAATATGACTCAATTACATTATAGATACATCCCAGAATAAACATCGGGTTACAATACATAAGATACATAGATGAATACATTCCGAAGTTGCAAATACATCAAAACTCCCTGTTAACTAGGAAGGTATTCTTTTGACACAATTTTCAGCACTGGTCTTCTTCTCTATATTAGCTAGATCATCTTGTCATCTGCATCTCAAGTCTTTTGAGTCTTCAAGTCATCTTCATCTTCGGATTTGGATCATCTCTCGATCTGGATCATCATGGGACATCATCACTAGATCTGGATCATCACTGGATCTGGATCATCACTCAATCTAGATCATCACTGCTGGATCATCATCACTGGATTTGGATCATCACTCGATCTAGATCATCACTGGCTATCATCACTAGATCTGGATCATCACTCGATCTGGATCATCACGGGTGCTATCTCATGATTTTTCTCGTCACAAGAAGTTCTACAGAGCCAGCCCTTTTTCATGATGGTTGTACGCCTAGCCTCCGTCTAGGTCTTCTTCAACACTTATATCTAATCAACACATGATCGAAGAAAGGCTCATCATTTCTATCTGATCAACACATGATCGAAGATAGATACTTCACTTACATCTGATCAACACATGATCAAAAAATGGCTCATCATTTCTATCTGATCAATACATGATCGAATATAGATACTGCACTTACATCTGATCAACACATGATCGAAGAAAGGCATGCCTAGCACTTACATCTGACCTACTCGTCAGAAGGGCACGCCCAACACTCACATCTGATCATGTAGGAACTAATCCTATAATCATATCAGAAAGGACCAGCACTTACATTTGATCAACACATGATCGAAGAAAGGCTTCAACATCTCTATATGATCAACACATGATCGAAGATAGATATTGCATGTACATCTGATCAACACATGATGTGAAGAAAGGAACTGCACTTACATCTGATCAACACATGATGCGAAGAAAGGCACAGCACTTATATCTGATCAACACATGATCGAAGAAAGGCTTAGCACTTACATCCACCCAGGTAGGAACACATCTTGCTCACATTGATGGAAGGGCTTGCACTCATATCTGATCATGAGGGAACACATCCTAGCAATCATATCAGAATGGCCCCCATTCCTCCTCAACTGAGCTACCTGGTAACTGACCAGGTGCCTCCATTCTCCTAGAGAATTGTAGTTGCCCTTACATCCGACCTACTCGTCGGAATGGCCAACACTCACATCTTACATGGAAGGAACTTAATCCTTTAGCCATGACAGAATGGTTTAGCCCTTACATCTGATCAAGTGGGAACACATCCCTCTATCACATCAGAATGGCTACTTAGTACTAGACTGAGTGTTCCTAGTAACTAACTAGGTGCCTCCATTCCTAGAATGGAAATCACCCTTACATCTGTCCTACTCGATAGAATGGCCAGCACTCATATTTGACATGGAAGGAACCAATCCTCTCACCATAAAAGAATGTCTCATCCCTTACATCTGACCATGGAAGGAACCAATCCTCTCACCATGTCAGAATGGCTATGGGTCTTATCATTTTCTCTTGGAGGAAACCTCGATCTAGAGAACACCAAGATTCTCCCTAAAGTACTCAAACTGCATCCTAGCAAATGGCTTCATCAATACATCATCTATCTATTCCTCCATTGCAACATACTGGAGCTTCACTGCTCCCCTCTGCACCATATCCCTAATATAGTGATACTTGATCTCGATATGCTTCGACTTTTCATGGAACACTGGATTCTCTGACAACTTCACGCAAATTTGGTTTTCACAGTGTATACAGTAGCATCCAACTAGAGATCAAATATATCAGACAATATCTTCCATAGCCATACTACCTCACAACTAGTTGAATAAGCTATGACATGCTTTGCTTTAGCTGTACTCAGTGCCACACAGGATTTCTTCCTGCTAAACCAAGAGATCACACCTGATCCCATACTGAAGCAACACCTTGAAGTGCTCTTCCTATCAATGGCACTGCCTGCCCAATCTGAATCAACATAACCCTTTAGGTTAATCTTTTGATTCACATCATACTTGAGCCCATAATCAACTGTACCCTTCAGGTACCTCAGAATATGCTTTGCAGCAATCAAGTGAACATTTCTCGTATCTGTCAAGAACTGGCTCAAGGTGTTCACAGCAAAGCAAATGTATGGTCTTGTGTTCATCAGGTACATCAATGACCCAATCATCTGACAATACATCATAGCATCAACCGACTCTGATGAAGCATCACTCAATAGCTTCAGGTTCGATGCCATAGGTATGGCCATAGCCTTGCAGTCCATCATCCCAAACCTCTTCAGGATCTAGACTGCATACTTCCTCTGTCCAAGGAAGATTCCATCTATACTCTGCCACACCTCCATACCTAGAAAGTAATGCATCATCCCCAAGTCCTTCATCTCAAACTCAGCAGCAAGATTTCTCTTTGTATCAGCAATCAACCCATCCGTACCTATCATAAATATATCATCTACATACAGTAGAAGCATCACTGGGTTTCCATCTTCAACCTTGTAGTAAAGGTTGGAATTTGCTTTACTCTTGGTAAAGCCCAAACTGGATAGAAAGCTGTCAATTCTGTCGTACCAGGTCCTGGGTGCATGTTTCAAACTATACAGGGCTTTCTTCAATATCCATACATGAGACTCTCTGTCATGTGTCTCAAAACTGAGTGGTTGTTCTACATACACTTCCTCTTCCACTACACCATTCAAGAAAGCAATCTTGACATCAATCTGGTGTATCTTCCATTTCATCACTGCAGCTGGAGCAAGTACTGATCTGATGGAAGTGTATCTGGCTATAGGTGCAAAGGTTTCTTCATAGTCTATTCCTTCTTTCTTTATACTTTTCAATGCTACTGTTTGCAGCATACTTGATCTTGTAGGTCCATTTGGAAGTTAAAACTGACTTCCCTTCTGGTCTTGGGACAACATCCCAAACATCATTCTTCATGATCGATTGATATTCTTCGATCATAGCATCCTTCTAGTCTTTCCGTTCTACCACTTCTTCATAACTGGAAGGTTCTTTATCAATTAAATCACATAGTAAAGCTACATACCCGGAGCAGGATCTGGTCCTCTTTCTTTCTCTGTGATTCTCTTCTGGAGCCCCATATCTTTCTACACCTTGGATAAGTTCACGTACCCAAGCAGGTTTCCTCTTATCAGGATTCTTCTCTAGAGGTGGATCTACAGGTCTTTGTGGTTCCTCAAAATCTCGATCTTCTTCTTGAGATTCTTCATTCATGGTTGTATCATGAATTCTGGGTACTTATACTTCTACTTATTCAAGTTCTTCAGCAGGTCTCTTTCTGGATTTGTTGTAAGCTGTGTCTTCATCAAATGTCACATCCTTGCTGATGTCAATCTTCTTGTATCCTAGGAAATAGATTTTGTATGCCTTTGAGCTTTCAGATTATCACACAAATACGCCCTTCTTTCCTGAAGGATCTAATTTTTTTCTCTTCTCTTTTGGAATGTGTATGTACACAGGACAACCGAATATTTTGAGATGGTTGACTTCTGGTTTCTTTCCAGAGAATACTTCTTTAGGAGTCTTGTTCTTGAGTACTCTATGTGGAGTACGGTTCTATACATACACCTTTGTTCTAGCAGCTTCATCCCAAAGATTCATAAGAAGATCTTGATCATGAAGCATTGCTCTTGTAGCTTCCATGATGGTTCTATTCTTCGGTTCCGCAATCCCATTCTGTTGTGGATTATAAGGAGTGGACAACTCCCTCTTAATCCTTGATTCTTTGCATAGCTCTTTGAATTTATTCGAAGTGAATTCTCTGCCATTATCTGATCGAATGGTCTTGATCTTCTTTTCAGTATGGTTCTCCATCAAGGCTTTGAATTCCTTGAACTTGTTGAATACTTCGTCTTTGTTCTTCATGAACTAAACCCATGTCTTTCTAGAAAAATCATCAATAAAAGAAACATAGTATGCATACCCGCTTAGTGATTTTGATGACATAGGACCGCATACATCGGAGTGGATGATTTCTAGTATGCCTTTGGCTTTGATTTCGGCATTGGGAAATGTCGTCTTTGTATTCTTCCCTTTCGCACATCCTTTGCAGACCCCAACATGTTTTTCTTGAAATTATGGAAGACCTTCAACAGCTTTGCTCGCAATAGGTAGTGCTTTGTAATGCACATGAGAAATCCTTCTATGCCAAAGTTCACTTGGCTCTACTATGTCATCGATTAAGTCTTGTTCTGGATGGCCCTTCAATATGTACAAACCTCCTTCTTGTTCTCCAATCACTACCGCATCATCGATAGTATTTCCCTTTGGCCACATGATGACTTGACCATCTATGAATGCAACTCTCATTCCTTTTGCATCCAATGCTGATATGGAGAGAAGGTTATTCTTGAGCCCTGACACAAACAATACTTCTTTCATTGTTAGAGACTTACCAAAGTCTATTTTATATGAATATTTGTCACTACCTTTCATTGGATATTGGTAGTCATCTCCTAGATTCACCTTGTGATGTGATTCATGTTATAGTAGTCTCACAAAGGATTCCTTGAATCCAGTCAAATGTTTGGAAGCCCCACTGTCTATAAGCCAATCATCACTTCCATGAGTAATGTTACCTATGAGAGTGGAGATCAAAACATATCCATCCTCACTTGAAGAATCTTCACTTTCATATCTAGATCTCTTCTTGGATGGTTCATCATCCTCTGCAGCATGAGCATGATGTCTTCTTTTGTTCCCCTTCTTCTTATGAGAGTGACCCTTATTCTTAGGGAAGTCTTTTGAAAAGTGTCATCTTTCATCACGTGTATAACATCTTAATTTTGATAGGTCTCTTCTACTGTTATCTCTGTGATGAGGATCCTTACCTTTGGAGTAATGAGGTCTTCTTCTTCTTTTCTTGGAGTGGAGTGTGAGAGATTGGTCTTCACTTCCCATCTTCTCTTCTCAAGATGCTATCTATGCTTCTTCTTGAGAACATTCTTCCCATAGTTTGTTGAATTTGACTAACTTATTTCTAGCACATAATCCTTGGATGAAAGAATCCCATGACGTAGGAAGGCCATTCAGTGTTGTCATCACAATCTCTGCATTCTCCACTTCTTCATCTATAGCTTCGAATTGTTCCTTGATCTAAGAAACCCTTGTGAATTAATATTGGATGGTCTCTACATTCTGAATCTTCACATTCTTCAGTTGAATCCTTAGAGTCATCTTCTGGTTTATGTTCTTCCCTTCAAAAAATTTGGTTAGGGAATCAAACATGGCTTTAGGTGTCTTGAGAGAGGACACCTATGGGATAAGGTGATCCTTGATAGAATCAGCAATGATTTTCTTCGCCATAACCATTTTCTTCTTATGTAAGGCCTTTGCCTCATCTCCCTCTGGAACTGGAACCTCGTCATGAATGTAGGAGTCTAACTCATTCTCTTCCAGGACCAGGAAGATCCTATACTTCCAGGCTCGAAAGTTATCAGCTCCCTCAAGATTTTCATCAAGCTTGGTATGATGAGACATATTAAACTGAGAATCTCAAATGGAAATACAAGAGATCTTAGATCTTACTAGGTCAAAATGTCGGATCTGAAACTTGAGCTGAAATCTTGCAGAGCCGGTTCAGGAGAAAATTAGGGTTTTCCTTTTTCAGAGATCTGTCCACCCAATTTCCTTGAAATTTGTCCCTACTTCGATTTTGGGGAGGAAATCAATCCAGGCTTGTGCTCACTGAAAAATTCCTCTTCTATGAAAAACCCTAATTTTCGGCAATAGTGTCGGGTCCAAAACTGAAAAACCTCAGAATTAGATTATGCTTCGACAGAAAGATGCGCCCTAAGGAGGAGAGTTATTCCACCTTACTTTTTTTGAAAATATGTGGAGGAAGATCCACAAATTAGGAAGCCCTAGTTCTCGCAGCTGCAAAGTGTCTTCTTCTCAGGTTAGCTCTAATACCATGTTAGTTTTTCAACATTAAGCTAGCATTATTAGGATCTTTAATTGAGAGAATAACAAGTACATCAATCAAACACAAGAGACAATGAACACAGTGTTTTTCCTCGGGGAAACCATAAAGGAGAAACCCCTGCAACTTCCTCAGAGATATAATCAACACCAAAACAGTAAAAGCCCCAAAACAGTAAGTGATCTCTCGACAACAATAATCTTCTTCTTATCTAGCCCCAGTGTCTTCTCCTTCCTCAACTATGCGCTACACTTGAGTATGGATGAGTTGTGTGATAAATAGGGACTCCAGTTCTCTATTTATACTAATCCCAACATGACTAAAACCCTACTAGGACCGACCTCTACTACGAGAGTCTAATAACCCTAGTGCCCCAGAACTACGGGGACTTTAACCCTTAGACAATCAGAGGGTTACTCACTATGACTTGACATGACTTGTTTACATTATTGATCCTCCAGATCGGAACATCGGGGCATGACAATATGACTCAATTACATTATAGATACATCCTGGAATAAACATTGGGTTACAATACATAAGATACATAGATGAATACATTCCGAAGTTACAAATACATCAACATCACCTTGGTTCTCTATGTAAACCAAATCTTTATTATCACCAAGCCATCCCCCCTGTGACAATACTTCCTCTCCCTTTGTCAAAATAAAATTCTGATTTTCTACTACTGTGACAATTCTAGAGGTCCGTCTCATAGTCTTCTCTTGGCCATTCATGCAAGCCAACTGTCCCGTGTCCTAAAAAACAATAGGTTCTTTCATAAGATATATGATTGTCTCGTCATCCTCAATAAGATTGTTTCCTTCATTAATTAAGGACTCTGTAGAATCCTTTTGATGCAATAACTCATATCTGCTTTTATCATTGCTTGAAAACACTCCCATCTGTTCCTCTGGACTAACTTGATCTTCCACGCTTTCATCTTCACTGTTATTTCCTACTCTATCACAAGTACAATATCTCTGTGACACTGCTTCTTCATCTTCATTGGTGTTACCTCCATCACTTGACAAGGAATTTACAATTTCCTTCTGATGTAACACTTCATCTATGTCTTTTCCTGCAATACACTTTTCTTCTTCACTAAAGACAAATCCAAGAAATGGACTGCCTTCTGCACAACCTACAAACACATAATTGTCAGAATTAAAATCACAAGACTCAATGGTCTTATTTAATGACTCAATCATCAAATCTTCCTCTGGTTGTTCCAAGTCTTCTATAGGACTCAGAAAATCCTTAATATCGTTCTTCTCAGACTCCTCAAGCATAACATATGAATGCTTGACATCATCTTTTGCCTCTTCTTGTTCTTCGTCATCATCATATGTCGGGTCTTCTTTGTTCTAAGCTTTCACAGTAAGCTGGAAATCATTACTTTCACTCAGCTGTGTATGTGCATGTACATGAGACTCAGTTGTCTCATCTTTTCCTAGAACATAATTTAGACTCTATCCTCTTCTTTCATCTTCTATGAAAATATTAGCAGATTGTCCTTCTTCATTATTTGTACCTGTAGACACACAAAAAAAATTAGTTTCAAGACATTCAGACCCCTTGGCCTCTCTTGAAGTTTCAGCCTTTAATAATTCTCTTAGACACTCTCTTTAATCCTTGAGTATCTCTTCTTCACACTGAGCATTCATCAGTTGCTCTTCTCTGCTTTGTATATTATGCCACTTCACCTTTCTTTTCACAAGAAAACCACATCTCTGGTCTTCTTCCTCCTTATGTAACAAATCCATAAGTACTTTCAGATGGACTTATATCTCAGCCTTCTCTCTCTCATACGCTTCATCACTCAACTTCCTCCATATGCCATTTGTCTTGGAATATTCTTCCTTCATCTTGTGGCAACCTCCTGAACCTCTGTTGTGACTCTCAATAGTCATTTTCTTGAGTTTATTTTACTCTCTATGTGTTGCACTAGCCTCTGCAGTAACAATTCTCTCTACTACACCTCACCTCACCAAACCTCCTCTGTGCTTGGTATTTTCGAAAATACTGGTCCTCTTTGTAGAACCCTTCTGAGGAAATATCTATGCTCCTTCTAGGATTTCTCTCACAACTCATCTGCATGAGAACATAACTATCCTCTTATACTTCAGTCTTCACTTGAATTACCAGGTTCTGGCCACACTTCTGTTTTCTCTAAAAAATATTCACTAGTTTCTTTCATCAACTCCCTCAATGATTGTGATCCTCTTTGTTGAGATGCTTCAACTCTACTTCTACCCCTTTGCATGCATACACTCCTCCCAAATTGGATATATATTCCTATATCTTACTGTTAAGGCTACAAGCCTCTTCTTCACTTGCATACAAACTCTTCTTCCCATACTATTATTGGTTTGTCTTCTCATCGTCACATAACACCTTCTTTTTCTCATGTTCTTTCTCTCTTCCCTAGAGTAAACTTACACCCTTCTAATGGACTTTACACGTCGTCTTGAACTTTTTCATTCACCACTGGTCTACTTCGGTCACGACCTCTTACTCTGTCTACATGTGCATCCGTCTTCTTGCACTATGCCTTCAAAATCATCAAACTTAACTCCTTCTATCTCGGCACTCTCATATTTCCTGAGATCTTCCTTCTGTCTCAACTTTTATCAGAAATTATACCCACAATCACAATTGTGTAATTTCTCAATAAGTTATACCTAGTCAGATTTGGAACTCATTTCTCTCTCCATGAGCTCCTTCTTGCTCCTTTATAAATTCTACCCACAACCTCAACTGTGGAATTTATCAATAGGAAATCTCAACTTCCTCTCTCTAATACCAAAATTGGTGCAGGTGGGTAGACCACAACCATCCCCAACCAGCACTTCGAGGATCTAGTGACTCCTACACTTAGCGGGACTACCAAACTTAGCCTAAGGGCCAAATTCTGCTCTAAAATCGACTTCCCATACCTCTGCCTCTACATTCACCTTCTTGACACTTTGTTTCTGTAAGAGAGTTTTAGCTGTCAGGTTTTGGGGTGCAGGATCTCAAAACACCCAAAGTTGTGTTCCGCAAATTTCATTCCATAAGGGCCTTCCTGAAATCAGGTTTCAGGATGTGGGATGCCAACTTCCAAAGTTGTCCCCCCAAAACTTCCTTCCTGAAATTATTCTCATGCAATTTTCCTAGCCGTTAGATCTTTTCGGCCTTCACTTCGACTGTCGATCTTCTTCATGACGTGGACCCCTCAAATCTCTGCAGATCTCTTAACTTCCTCGCAACTTTCATTGCAGGATTCTTCTGGGTTGTCAAATCTTTATCTATGGACTCAATCTACACCATTCATTCTCTGCTAAACTTTTTAATAACATAGAATTTGTGGGTTGCGTTTATTGATTATCGAACGATCAATCCAGCCTACAATCATCCCAATTCCTTAGCCTATCAATCCTATGTGTGCATCTACACTCTATTTCAATCATTCAAGCAACCATTTAACTCTTGGATCAACATGATTTCAATGAAATACATAGATGTCCAGTAAACCTTCGAAGTCAGCTCTGCATAGACACACAGTCTAAATCATACATGCATCTAGGATAGCAACACATTAATACACATGACTAATCCTTATATTAAGCAAGAAAGGAAAACTCATATAGCCGGGCCTTCCTTCAGTCTTCTCAAAATATTTACAAGTAGAACCAGACGAAGGTCTGTTCTCTTCTCTGCGACTTGCAATCCTCCTACTGAAAGGTAGAACCCCCTCTACCTCTCTAATATGCCTATTTAAAATAAACTGTTAAATCCTACTCTGAGTGGTCCTGCAATCAAAACAAGCCACTACTACATGTGATGAAACATCCTCACGTCTTAACAAAACCAACTGCAGCTTGATCTCCACGCAGGGAGTCATGATCTGAAATGATTCTCATGTAGCTAACAGCCTATGACTCAACAAAATGACTCATCTTCTACTGACACCTATCAGATATTTTATCCTATATAGACTTGCTAGGGAAATAAACACTTGTACATGAGATTTACAATGGTTTTACAATAAACCCCTCCTTGGGCTGATGTTAAGACCTTATGGCCAGATCAGAAATTTAGTATTTGGCTTCGAGAGATAATTTTATTGCATCATGTTGAATCCTTGATGTGTATTTAGGAAAGGGGTAGATGATTGAGATTACCACGCACTTTTTGGGAACAGTTTTCAAAATCGTAGCTTGTCGTGCAAAATTTGTAGTACATGTCAATGAGCAAAAACCTAGTATAGAAAATTTTCAAAATCGACAATGTTCGATCCATAAAGCCACCAGAAAAGGGTGCCCCAAGTGGTACTAGGATGTAAAAAATCCAACGAAACTGACATTTTGTGCATCATACCTTCGGTTTTCAAGTAATGGAAATTTTTTATCTCGCTTCTCAAGGCCATACAAGGACACTAGATAAATTTCAACCAGGGGCATACAAACTAAACCAAACAATAGAATTGAGTAATGTTACCTCTTGCATGTGTGTTTTGGAAAGGGTGAGATGACTACGATTTCCATGTACTCACTCGACACATTTTCAAAAATCTTGATTTATTGTGCAGAAATTGCAGTGCACATCACCTAACAAAACCCTAGTTTAGAAAACCATCAAAATATACAACGTTTGGTGCACGAAGCCATCAAAAAAGGGTTTCTATAGTAGTAATTGGATGTTACGAATCCAAAAGAACTGACTGTTTGTCCATCGAGAGCCTCTATTTTCAACTTATGGCAAGTTTCATCTTTCTTACCAATTCCATGGAAGGACACTAGGAAAATTTTAACTAAAAGCATAATTACCAAATCAAGCAATGGAATTGAGTTCTATTGGCTCCCGTAAATGTGTTTGGGTAGGGGTGAGATGATTGTGATTCCTAAAAACTCATTGGGCACATTTTTCAAAATCTTAGCCTATCTTATAGAAATTGCACTTCACTTTACTTATCAAAACCCTATTTTAGACAACCAACAAAATAAACAAATTTTGGTGTAGGAAGAAACCAAACAGGGGTGTCTCTAGTGGTAATCGGATGTCATAGATCCAACAAAACTCATATTTTCTCCATCAGAGCCATGTTTTTTGAGTTATAACTATTTTCCTGTTGCTTCCCAAGGCCATTAAGGGACACCAAACAAATTTCAACTATGGGCATAAAAACCAAACCGAGCAACCAAATTCATTTCTATTGCCTCCTGCAAGCGTGTTAGGAAAAGGGATAGAAGATTGTGATTCCCTTGCAATATCTTGGCATCTTTTTTTAAATCTTAACCTATCATGTAGAAAGCCGTGCACGTCATTGAGCAAAACCCTAGTTAAAAAAACTGTCAAAATAGACAACTTTCGGTCCATGAATCCATCGAGAAGGGGTGTTCCTAGTGGTACTCGGATGTCAAGAATATAATGGAACTAGCATATTTTCCACTGGAGCCTCATTTTTCAAGTGATGATGATTTTCATCTTGATTCTTAAGGCCATTCAGGGACACCATGCAAATATCAACTAGGGGCATAAAACAAAACAAAGCAATGGAATTGATTTTCGTTGCCTCCTACAAGTGTGTTTGTCCAAGGGAGAGATAAATGCGATTCCCATCCACTTTCTTGGAAATGTTTTCAAAATCTTTCCCTATTGTGCAGAAATTACACTGCACGTCATTGAGCAAAATCCTAGTTTTCAAAACCGTCAAAATAGATAACATTCGGTCCAGGAAGCCACTAGACAGGGTTGTCCCTAGTAGTACTCGAATGTCATAAAACCAACTGAACTAACAGTTTTTCCATCAAAGCCTTGGTATTTGAGTTATGGTAAGTTCCTTATCACTTCCTAAAGTCATTTAGGGACACCAGGAAAATTTCAATCGGGAGCATAAAATCCAAACTGAGCAATGGAATTGATGTCTTTTGCCTCCTAGAAGTGTGTTTGGGAAAGAGATATGATTGAGATTCCCACACAATTATTGGGAAGATTTTTCAAAATCGTAGCCTATCATGCAAAAATTACACTACACACTAATGTTCAAAACCCTGGTATAGAAAATTGTCAAAATAAACAACATTCAGTCGATGGTTCCACCAGACAAGGGTTTCCTAAGTAGTACTTGAATGTCATGAATCCAATGGAACTGATGGATTCTCCATTGGAGCCGTGGTTTTCATGTTATGGCAATTTTTATCTCACTTCTCAAGGCGATTCACGGACACCAAACAAATTTCAACCGGGGTAGCAACGAAATTGAGTTTTGTTACATCCTGCATGTGTGTTAGGGAAAGGGTGACATGACTATGATGCCCATGCACTCCCTTGACACATTTTGCAAAATATTGGCCTATTGTGCATAAATTGCACTTCATGTCACTTGGAAAAACCTTAGTTTAGAAAACCTTTAAAATATAAAACGTTTGGTCCATGAAGCCACCAAAAGAGGGCTGGATCTAGTGGTAATCAGGTGTCATGAATCCAATAGAATTGATTGTTTGTCAATTATAGCCTCGATTTTCAAGGTATGGCAATTTTCATCTTGCTTAACAATGCCATTTAGGGACACCAAACAAATTTCAGCGAGGTGAATAAAAACCAAACCGAGAAACAAAATTGATTTTTGTTGCCTCCTGCAAGTTTGTTTGTGTAAGGGAAAGATGGATATCATTCCCACACACTCTTTGGGTTCATTTTTCAAAATATTAACCTATCGTACATAAATTGTACTACACGTCACTTAGAAAAACCCTAGTTTAGAAAACCAACAAAATATATAACTTTTGGTCCATGAAGGTACTTGAAATGGGTGTCCCTAGAGGTAATTGAATGTCACAAATCCAACAAAATCGACATTTTATTCATCGAATGCATGGTTTTCAAGCTATAGCAAGTTTATTTTTTCCTATCAAATCCATTAACGGACACCCGACAAATTTCAACTAGGGGATTAAAATCCAATCCGAGCAACAAAATTTATTTTTGTTGCCTCCTACAACTATGTTTGGGTAAGGGTGAGATGATTGCGAAGCCCATGCACTCACTTGACACATTTTCAAAATATTATCCTATCATGCAAAAATTGCACTACATAGTAGTAAACAAAACCCTAGTTTAAAATACCATCAAAATAAAGAACTTCGAGTCCATGAAATCACCAAGTACAAATGTACCTAGTAGTACTCAAATTTCACAAATCCAACTTAACTAACGTTTTGTCTATTCGAGCCTTAGTTTTTGAGTTATGGTGAGTTTCAACTTGCTCCTGATGGCCATCGAGGGATACTTTCCGAATTCCAAGTAACAAAATTGAGTTTTGATACTTCCTACAGGTATTTGGATAACATGACTCCAACGAAGCTTTGTGATTGTTATACCAATGATATGATATGTTAAAAACTATATCTATGATAATATTCTTTTAGTCATGTTTATAATGATATATTATCAAGCATATTATATTAAATTTACTCTTAGATTACAATGTAAACAATTCATGAACTTGATTGAGAGATGAAAACCATGGTTAATATGATATTGAAGATATAGTTTGAATAACATGTTATATATATAGATTTAATGATATAACAACTTTAGAAAAAAATATGGTTCAAAGCAAATAATATACGTGACATCATATTTTTCTTCACTTTATATATAATCATGGGGATGTCTATTTTTCCTTTCCTCTATGTCTTCTTCTATTATCATATGCAAATTTAGGGTGTACATGTGTGTATACATGGTTATTGATACACTTGATATGTGTGGTTACTATATGTTGATGAGATGATGTTTAAATTCATGGTTGGAAAACTTATGAGAATTCATAAATGATCACACTAATATTTGTAATACAACACAGAATATGCATTATGTAATGAAATTGATACTAATGCTTTAAATTAATTATTTCTTGGTATTTGCAAAAAAATGGTGAAGATAACTATGTAGATGATGATCCTAATTATGTTGTCACCGATGTACTAGAGAAAGATATTGTTGATAATGATACAAATGGATCAAATGAAAATGATGATGGATATGATGTTGGGCTAGATGATGATGAGGAGGAGGATGATGATGATGTTAGCCATTGATGCTACTATTGAGAATGTGTATTTTTTTCTTTCTCCATGCTACTAGACACATTTTTTTATTTTTCTGATTACCGAAGTTCATATTACATTTTGGGTCATTTTGATTTGTATGGTGGATTCATGTTGACATATAAAATTTTATTATTGTTGATCATTTTGAATTTTATAGATACGGATATCAAAAAAACAAAAAACTCGTGATATTGATATTTTTCACTATACATACATACATACATACATACATACATACATACATACATACATATATATATATATATATATATATATACATATACATACATA
>LPNX010839921.1:185376-241982 GCA_001517045.1 Pseudotsuga menziesii
ACATTAGCACACAATTGGATATGGTTTTAGGTGTTAAATAGAAATTGTAATGTGGTGCTAATAAAGAAGCAAAATATGAGCTAAAACGGAAGCCCACTATGATCTAGATATAGAAACAACATTGGATGCAAAACTTGGTGCTAAGTAGGAAGTCAATTTTGATGCTATTTTGGACGCCAAAGTAGAAGCTAAATTAGTGGCCAACAAAGGATCAAAATTGGATGCTAAATGAGAAGCTAAATTAGGTGCTCATGAGGAAGCAAAATAAGAAGAAATCCAAGGAGTTAAATGAGAAGCAAAATGTGGCACTAGCGTGGGAGTAAAACCAAAGAATAAATTGGGTGTTAAAGTAGTAGCAAAACATGGTGCTAATATGGGAAAAAATAGATATGCGAAACTAGGCATTAAAAATGATGCAACACTTGGTGCTAATGTTAAATCCAAACATGGTGTTGATATGGTAGCAAAATAAAACGTTACTTTGGATGCAAAACATGGCTATACATAGGAAGAAAAATATGGTGCAACAATAGAAGAAATATTTGGTGTCATTTTGGTAGCAAAACATGATGCAAAAAATGAAGCAAAAATTGCTGCAAATTTGGAGCAAAAATTGGCACATATTTGGAAGTAAACGGTGGTGCAAAATGGGATGGTAAAGTGGTAGCACAATTGGATGCAATATTGGATGCTAATTTGGATGCAAATATGATGTGAACATATATGCAAACATAGATGCCAGCATGGTGCTATTAAGGATGAAAATATGGATCTAATAGGAATGTCATTTAGGAAGAAAAAGAAAATGCTCTAGGAAGTAAAATACGATGTTATTTAGGAAGAACAACTTGACATTATTTAGGAAGCAAAGTTGGACACTATTCTAGTAGAAAAAAATAGACGTTATTTTGGACATCATAAAGGATGCTATCTAGGAAGAAAAAAAGACGTTTTTTGAGACTCTTTAATTTTTGTCCATGACATGTCCCATTTAGCATTGAGTTTGACCACTCAATGTTAAAAAAAAAAATTACACTAAAAGGAGACGCTAAATGGGACGCTAATTCTAGGATTTGTTATAGTGTTAGGAATTTCCCAAGATATATATTAAACTTTTAGGGATAAATTTCTATGAATGATGCCTCCAACCAATAAATATGACCTCTTTAGGGGATATTTGGCCTTATAGTGGGAATGTGGGAACCATTAGAAGCTTTTAAAGACTAGGTACAAGTCTTGGGACGCTAGACATGGTTAACAAATGAAACATTGGTTTTATGACCTAAAGGAAGATTCTAGATATCTATAACCATCATGTTGAACAAGTACAATAGACCTCTCCACTATATCTTTGGTCTTTGACTGGGATTTTTTCTATCACAAGAAATTTTTTAGGATTGAGTATAACTGCCAATTCCTTCGATATGGTTTGGGGGGGAAGAATTTGTCTTAGAACCTAAAGGAAACGTTTTAGCAAATCGGGATAAGAATAATGCCTACAACCACCACTCATGACCTCCTAAGAGCATCATTTTCATCTAATCTGGGATACGAGTGCCATTATAATTTTTTGAGAACTTCGTATGGATCTTGGGTGCAATAAACATTCTTCAGAGAGAAAACATGGGCCTAAATCCATTAAGAATCATTTTAAGAATCCATGGCGAAGAGGGACAACTTAAACAAATACAAATTTCTTCTTTAGGGTATCTTTAGCATTTGACTATGGAGGTGTATACCATTAGATGGTTTTTTGTATTAGTCATGCGTATTGAGACTATATACATGATCAAGGAAGGTATCATGTTGCTTAGTCCCTCAAGGAAGATTCAAGGTTTCCAAGGCCATAACTAATATTTTAAATAAATGCACATGATATCCTTAGAATATCCTTAGACTCATAGAAAATATGCCATCATCTTTAGGAGATTTCAAGCATTAGATATGAGTTGAGGACCTTAAGATTGTGAAGCGAGGAAACCCAAGACTCAAGCCCTAAAGAAAGCTTCTAGTCATTCAAGGATAAAAAATGCCTCAAAACACCATAAAGGACCTCCTAAGGGTTTCGTTCGACTATCAAAGGGAATATATGAGTGAATATATCAAGGATAACAATAGGTATGGGTCTGAGCTCCTAGAGATAGATGGGGGAGGAAACCTAGGATTATTCCCTAAAGGATATTCTAGGCATCCAATGGCAATAAGAATGTCTAAGGGCATTACACATGACCTTCAAATGGTATATTATTCCTCAAATTGAGATATGTGTTCCATTAGGAGTTTTTTAGCACTAGGTATATGTCCTAGGGCATTGGACAAGGTTAGAAGTGAAAACTTGAGTTCTAGACTATAAAATAATATTTTGGGCATCCAACGCATGAACTATTGAAGGTATCCTTGGTCTCCAAGTGGAAATATCGATGACAATATGAAGCTATGAGAAATAAGTATGGGTTGCACACCTTTTGACATAGTCGGGATAGAAAACTTAAATCTTGGGCCTAAATAAATCTTCATGCACAAGGGTTAAGATCAATAACTCACCACACATTAACTAAGGACAAAGTACAAGTAAAAAAAACTACTTATAGGAAAAATAACCAAGTTCTCTTTAAATAATATAGAGCATTCCTTCATAAAATTAGATGTGACTGGTAACCATAGAACTCTACATACACACTATATATATTAAAAAACCAAACAAAAAATTTATTTTAATAAAACAAGTTATAATAACTACTTTATTATTTTTCCAACTAAATATCAAACAATATTATTGAATCATAAAAATAAATAAATAAATTTACCATAAAAAACAAAAACAAAATATAATAAACAAATTTACCATGAAAACGACATCATAATTCCAACAACATAAGCATTAAAAAGCAAACAAATAAAAAAAATCAAATATATACAAAATGAAAAAAAAGGTGGAAACATAAATAATATAAAAACAAACAAAGAAATAAACTTTCTATGTAGAATTCATTACTATTTGTATGCTTCATATCCTTCCATACGTTTCTTTTTCAGTGCTGTGTTATAAAAATGATTTCTCCATGATTAAATTGCCCTAATAAGTCTTCAACTCAAAATTATATGAGCCTTAAAACTTGGTCAACCTTTTGTTTTATCCATTGATATGTTGTTAAAGTTGCATGGAGTGGTTTACTTTAAAATAGCCCAGGACGTATTGTAGGAAAAGACGCACTCAGATATGAAGATTAACTTAATAGATGTTGATGGGTGGAAGGTATTGTCTCCATCGTTCATTCCTCGAGGTGTCGACTCCAGGTGGCGATAGATCCGTTCCTTACTCACGTGATCGGAACACAATTTTTAAGGTGGAAACTTAACGAGCCCTTAGGGTTTGTCATCTCATTCAATCATTCGGATTCTATATGGTCCTTTCTTGGCCATAGTTTCATGGCCGCCATCGTTTCAGGGTTTTGTCTATTGATGTATATATAAAGTGGACTTTCAAACAAAATCAGGTGGACAACCTTCTGTGCTTCATAATATTAAATTCCCTCAAGGTTCGACCCCTTGTTCATTCATGTCAGTAACTCTGAACCAACCCACATTATCATTTGTTTAGTGTAATACATGGACTGTTTTAAATATGGTTTTGTGGAGGTCTGAGGTTTAGCCCGAGTTCTTTTTTTATTTTCGAAGGTTTGTCGCAGGCCGCTTTCATATATTCAAGGTGGAAGAGTTGCCCGAGTCAAGGTTGAAAATCCTGAAACCCAAGCCTTTATTGCTCTTAATTTTGTGAGGATCATCGTGATCCATCAAATTTATATCCTCATTTACTTCTTTTATTTTAATTTTTTATAAAGTAATTTTTCAACTCTGGATTTCCTTAAAGTATGAGAATTAGTCATACTATGGTATGATATGAGTTGGTACATCAACCTGGCTCTTATTGGTTTTGTACTATGTATGTATATAACCACTACCAAATGCACTTACAAAGGGATGCCGAAAGATGATATGGAAGGGTTGTGGCATCATGACTAAAGTAAAGAGAGAAACTTACATATATAAAGCTAACAACAATATCCATTGAAGCTATTGAAGCAATGAAAGATGCCGTGAAAGCTCCAAGAGCAGTTCCAGGAAAAGATAGAGACCCAGATCCAGATTAGCCTATAGATTTTCCAATTTTGGGTTCTTGTATTTGTTCCAAATGCTCCCGATGCAGTGCCTGATGAGCGTGATCCAACTCCAGATGATAAGGTGAAGATCTAGATTGAATAAAAACCCAAGAGCATGATCCAACTCCAGATGATAAGGTGAAGATCCAGATTGAATAAAAACCCAAGAGCAGGAGAAAATAAAATACCAACAACTTACTTATACTTTTGGCTTCCTCCTAAAAATAGCTCTGACATTAAGGCTATTTCTTGTTGATAGAGATAGACCATCTGGTAAAACATTTACCCACCACCTACCCTACGGATACGGTATATTTACCCTTACTCCTCGAACTTAGCATAGCTAATTGAAAGTTGAAGGGCTCATCACTTCCATCTGGTCACTTACCTTATTATTCTCTTTCTACAAGTCTTCTCTTCAAACACGAGGAAATACACCATACAAATTGTAAAAGATAACCATCAGCCACGCACCAAGGGGAAAATATAAATTTATCCTCTGAACACAACCAAGAAAGAATTCTTTATACTGGTTGTTTACTTCCTTTTACTTGGTATTTTTTTTAACTACTTATTCTTTTAACTTTTACTCACCACTTAATTTGTTTATGTTATGTTTTCAGAATTTTCTTTGGAGGAATTTTTGGTTGTTTATTTTTTTTTACACTTGGTATTTGTTTAACTATTATTGTTTTTACTTTTACTTTGTATTTTGTTTACCTTGTTATTTTTTTTAACTTTTACTTATAAATTAATTTGTTTATTTTATGTTTCCAGAATTTCCTTTGGAGGTAGTTTTGGGACCACTGAAATTACACTCTATCTCTTTACTCAAGATTATTTGGGTGTGTGCAAGAAGGTGAGGGACTTTTTAGATGTAATCCTACTTTTAGGAAACAAACTCATGATACATAAAAACACAACAAGCTCGCCTTATGTAATGCTTGGTTTGGTTAAGCTAGAGCTCGACATGTCATATGACACGTAGGTTAGGCTAAGAAAAATGTGCATGCAATTTATAGTTAGAAAACATGCACGCGTTTTATAGTTACAAAACACATACGTGCATTATGGAGAAGCAAAAGGCGCATGAGTTACGGAGAAGCAAAATGTGTATGCGTTTTGGAGAAGCAAAATGTGCACACTTTGTAAAGAATCAAATGTGCACACATTATGGAGAACCACAAAAAATGGTTTTGGGCATGGATAGGGAACTAAATAAAAACAATAGCGGTGATGCACAATCATGGACTCCTTTAAAGACACTTTAGATGCCACATAATACTGAAAAAACCCGGAACCTCTCGCTTTAGGTGAGAATTATGGGTACTTCCCTAACGTATTTGAAGATGAAGTAAAAAGAGAAAAGATAGGTAATTGAATCAGATTTCATAATATATAGCATGTATGCAGAAAAAATGTGTGTAAATGATTATAAAATTAGTTTCCATGAAATTGGGTTTTCAAATTTTGAGCACATCATAACATATATGTTTGTGCGGGTGCAACAATATATGAGGTAAATGATGTCAATTTTGAATAAAATATTGAAGACATATAAAGGCCATACGGGCCTAGTGCAACACTATTTATTCATAATTTTTCATGAATTATATTTTTTATTATTAATTATTGAAGTTAGAAAAGATTGAAATGAAAACGTTTTGTGCAAGTGCAACACTTTAGGGGAAAAAATTAGTGAAATCCTTGATTTATATATATAAGATTGTAGAGCTTTCTCTCTTCTAGTGCACCATATAGTTTTCTTGGGAAAGGGTGAAGGCAATCAAAAGTTATATAAAAAACAATCATGTATCTATTTTCAAAAACTAATGTGTGCCATTTACAAAAATAATAATAAATAAATAAAACATACAGTTGAAGGAAAAATTTACATATTCAAAAACCTAAGATCGTACTCTACAATATTCTAGATTTTCATTAAAAATATTGTGTTTCTCAAAGCAAAACACCCCATCGAAATCGAGCATATTGATAGAGTTCTAAAAGACAGGAAATAGCTCTGGTTTATTTGTCCTAGCGAATAGGTTCGGTAGTCCGAAGCTATTTTCGAACATAATGCTAAATCTTATTCCTGCCAAGTTTTTAAATTTTAAAAACATGCATATTCATTATAACGAATATGCATTTTAGCATTATCCATATCGCATATGTGATTCTAATCTCATATGTGTTGTAACGCATATGCGTTTTTGCTTTACTAGATTGGTATGACAGTTAAAAAGAGTAAATACCAAGTATGTGGATAGCCTTTGGGATAAACCCCATTTAAAAAGAAAATATCATGGTAATGATTGGCCCCTCCAAAGCGGTTTAGTGTGGAAAAAGGACAACTCCTAGCCTAAAATTTGTGAATGGTTGTGGATAATGAGGTAAGATTATTGGAGGTTCAAGGCGCTTGTCCATAGCACTTGTTCATGGCGTTTAAGACATAGAAGATTCTTTTTAGACTTAATGATTGAGTTTTATTGCCTAACCTTTCTCTAAGGCTTGAAACTCATATCTATCTCTAAAATATTCCTAATGGTAACAACACATCCACTATAAGGATAAGGATTACGAGATCATTTATGTTGTTTTGAAGCATTATTTTTTTCTCTCGACACACAAAAGCATATTTTAGGGCCTAAGGCCAAGGTGTCATCTCTCGACTATGTTGAGGCTCCACGATGTATACATTGTGCTCGAGAACTCATAATTATACTAAGATTCCCACATGGAGGCCAAATATCTTCTTAAGACATGATTTTTTCGTTCAAGGCATCATTCTTGGGTCAAGATTCATGTAACATTCATTTAGGGCCTACGGCTTAGGGTTTCTCCCACAACTATGTCCGGGATATGCTCATGAGGTCATGTATGGTGGATCAAATTTCATTCTTAAAAATATATTCTAAGAATTTTTCTTCATCATACAAGGCCTAGGTTTCCTACCTTAACAATGTCCAAGACCAATGGATTCACATCTACTATCCAAAACCTTCTAATGGTATCCATATCACCACTCAAAATAAAAGGGTAACTTCAAGAGGTTATGGCTGGTCATTTGAGGTTTTTTTCATGGTCATGGATTCCTAGAAGATTTTTTTAGAGTCCAATCCCAATTTTTACCCCCCCAATAATGTCGAATGCCACACAACCCATACCTAGTGCTTGTAAGTCATGTGAGGTGATTCGAGGTATCATTTTAGGCAGTGGATGGATATAATATTCCTTTATGGACTAAGGCCTGGGTTTACTTCCTCAATCATGTGTAAGGCATTCAGAACCATGTCTACTATTCAAAATCTCTCAATGGCATGAGTATCCCTAGTTTTTTGGTAAGTATACCATCAATAGGTCCTCTATGGTAGTTTGAAGTGTCCTTCTTGACCTTCAATGACTAAGGGATTCATTTGGTGCCCAAGGCTTGGGTTTCATCCCATTTCCATGTGCATATGGCCCCGAGACCCATAACCACTATAAAAAAAATCCCAATTTCTCACATATCCCTAATCTAAGGACAAAGACCCCCTAGAGAGGTCATATGTGGTGGCTCGATACATTATTCTTTCCTCTGGATCCCTAGAAGCTTCCTTTAGTGTCTATGACTTGGGTTTCCCAATTGCTCAACCATGTCAAGGGTCTCTAAGCCCATCATTAGTGATTAAAACAACCTAATGGTGTCAATTCCCACACACAAAGCTAAGAATGGCCTCAAGAGGTAACATATGGTTGTTTAAGGTGTTATTGGTGGCCCTAGATACCTAGAAGCTTCATTTAGGGCCTAAAGTAAAGGTTCATCCCTTGATAATGTCTAAGAGCCAAAGGCCCTCCATCCCACTTATATTTATTCCCCTCTCACCAATCCCTTCCCTTTATATTTATCCTCCCTCTATCCCACCCTAATATCTCTCCCTTACCCATTCCTCCCTTCCCCTTATATTTCTCCTCCCTTCATGCCCCCCATATATGTCCCCTACCCATCCCTCCCTCCCATGATTCCCTCTACACCTTCCTCTCCATCCTTTGACTCCCCCCCCCTTAACCAATGTAATGTTGGGCCATGAGCCACCGCATATACCATTTGGATGGAATATTGGTAATCTAAATGGTATTATAATGGGATAAGGGTGCCATTATAGGGTTTTGGATGGGAGGGATGGGTCTCAAGACATTTACTATAGACATGGAGGAGAAGAAAATAAGTTTGTAAATCAACACACATGCCTTATAGATGGAATATTTGTCTTTTAGTGGGATATGGGTGTCATTATGAGGTTTTATGCACTAAGGATGGGTCTCAAGGTCTTAACCATGGTAATGGGACAATAGTGTAATAGAAACAAGTCTTAAACCACTACACATGCCCTTTAAAGGGGATATTTATCCTTAATATGGGATATATGTGCCATTAGACTATTTTATGCATTGAATATTGTTCACGAGGTGTTGACCATGGTCATATAAGAACCGTTATGAATATTTCCAGACAAGACATAGTTCTGAAGACAGTACCATGGTCCAAGGAAAGGTGTAGAGGTCTTAACCATGGGTATGGGTTCCATTATATGGTTATCAAGTTTAAATATTTGATATGCACTAAATCACAAATGTGATTTAGCGATCACGTAATACAAACTACCCATTATGTAAAAATCATTGTATCCATATTGCATATGCGATAAAACGGACATGTGTTATATCACATATGCGATATGTGTTATATAAAAAATGCTCGCTTGAGTGTTGTGGGCCAGGTTTACTGTAGCATAAGATAGAATTATTTTGAACCCACGCACATAGAACTATTCAACCTGCAATTTAATCATTTCTTACACAAATCCATAGTTTTTGTACAAGTTTGGGTGGATTTTAATTTGGAATGTACGTAATAGAGGTCAAAAGTCAGCGAGGAAGGTTCTTTTGTCGGAAGAAGCTAAAAATAAAAAAGAAAAAAAGAGGGAAGATTCAAGAAATCGTTGGCATTCATTGGATGAGCAAATAGTTCTCATTCTCTCTGAATAGATACCTGATGTATAGGATGAGAAAGATAATGCAACATTAAAGGAAGCTGGTTATAGGGGAGATGATATTCTTGGTCCATTATTAAGCGAACAATCTTGTGAAGATTTAAATAATTATCTTACTCACAATGCAAATGTGACTCCACAACAACCATGCCAGGCGGTTCAATCTCCTAATCAAAGTTGTCGACCTGTAGTGGATGTAAACATCATTCCAGCATTTAAAACGACAAGAAATATTGCATCAAAATGAAAGGGAAGTCCTAAACGAATACAAGTGGATGAGAGAAAATTGACTTCCATGGAAGCTAAGGTGGCTAAACACACTATCCTTCATTATTTTTATCAAAAATTAAAACAATATTTTGATAACAAATATGAAGCCGGTAAATGCTAATTGTTTTTAGCTTTGCTTAAATCTAGAAATATGGAAACTATTAGAATAAAGTTAGGCATAATAACATTGAAGAATATCAAATAAAGTAATCACATTGTTAAATCTCTTGCTACTACATTCACATTGATTGGTAAAAAAACTCATTCATAGGACTGTAATGTGGCTCGTCGCATTTTGGCTGAATCAATTGTATGTAGATTCACAAGACAACGTCGTTTACTTAAATGCACATCATAAATTGTGCCTTTAGATCCAAAGACACTTAAAAAATATTTAGTAAGAAGAGACAACCTTGATGTAGAGGGACAAATGGAAAAATTATGGGAATTTAGCAGTAGGTTTCCCCGTAAAAAAATGAAGTTAGTCGAAGTAGTGAAGGGACTAGTGCACACGTTTTGGCACGATAACACTAGGCCTTCTTCTAACACAAAGGACGTGTTAAAAAACTGTAGGGTTTCTATTAACAATGAACCTGATGTTAAACATTATCTTGACATGACACAAAATCAATTGTTTGAGATGTTTAAAGTTTCCCATGTAGAGCTAAGGCTCAAGAAAAGATCTTTTGAAAAATGCAATCCTTGGTATGTTAGAATCAATACCACCCGTAACACTTGTTGGTGTAGATACCACATATAGTGTGATCTATATTATCATACATTTGCACGTATACGTCATTTTTTGCATCCTAACCATGTGTAGGAATGCTCAAGTACATTATCGCCAATGTCATCCAGATATTTCATCCATAGAATGATGTGTCCAAGGCAAGATGGGCAGACATTGTAACATCCATAGTTGGAAGTTCTCAATTAAGTAATTCCTGAAATAACCCACATATCCATAGATAATAAAATACGAATAAATTGATAGATAAAAATATGATAGGATATTACAACATAGCTGACCTTTAATATGGCTTGAGCGTTCCATAATGAAGAGTTATGTCCCTTAACATTAATAGCTACTACTATAATAATTAACAATTATTATTTAATTTAATTATTAACCTTATTTAATTACTATCCTATTTATGTTCGTTACATTGCCACTCCCTTAGAAAGGCTTTGTCCTCAAATCCTTATAATGTTTCTGCATCATATTTTGTGGTGTCGTAGCTGATGAGACATGTTGATACAAACTACTAAGAGTTGAGCACAACTTTCGATATGTGGACGAATCAATCCATCCCAAATCGATTTGTTGTGGACTGTTGGCATTCCATACTGATCTATCATAAGGAGATTTGATCACATTGGTACCGTTATCTTTCGACATTTCCCACTTTTTAGAATATTTGTTTTTATGGTTGGGGTGTCGATATGGAATTTTTACAATGTCAGTTTCTTTTATGAGTGTCATGTTTTGAGCATTGATCTGAGTAGAAAGTTGTATTTTTGTATCTTGAGGTTTTAAGGTTTTGTTTTGTATTGTTTCCAACTTGTTTTCTAACTGCATGTTACCATTTTGAAACTTCTTAATCACTTCTACATGTGATTTTCTGTCATCTTCAAACTTCTTAAGTTTTTCCTTAATATCTTTGTAATGCCTTCTGATACAAAAAATTTCTTCATGTTTGTCTAGAAGTTTTCCTTTAATGTCTTCTATGGATTGTTCTGTCCTTTGACTACTTTTCAACTTCTTAATTTTTGTGACTAGTGTCTTGTTATGATTACTTAATCTGAAAATTTCTTTGGAATGGATTGATAAAAATTTGTTGACTTTTGTCAGTTCTAACTTATGTGTCTTCTTACTGTTGTCATACTACTGGTGGAGTTCTTCTTTTTGTTGTTTATGATGACGTAACTCTGCTTCTTGATTTTCTAACCTCCTCCGGACTTGCGCCAATTCAACATCTTTTTTCATGATGAGTTTGTTTAGATGCTTTATTTCTTATTATAATTCATTATCACATCCATATGGTGATTTGTTGTCATTTTTTGACTTTGTGATTTGGTCTTCTAGGTTTTGATTATGAATTTTTAAACATGATATTTCTTTATCCTAATCAGATAACATTTTCTTGTTATCTCTTATGGTTCGTTCTAGTTGTTGATTCTGATTCCATAAGCGATGATTCTCATTGTCTTTCCACTCTTTCAACCACTTTTTCGTCTCAATCTCAGCTTGTAGACTTTTATTGATCACCTTGTATTGTTCTAACTTGTCCATTGTTGTTTGTAGTTGTGCCTTCATTTCTGAATATGTAGTAGCCATTAATTATGACTATGTTTCTACTTCACTTTTGTTTTCTTTTCTTCTAGAAGGGTAGATACAAAAGCTTTAATAATTCTCAATATATCTCTTTTGGAAAAAAAAATCTTCAACTACTTCTTTTTAGGTTAAATAACCCCTTTTTTTTCCAAAAATAATTATTATTTTAATAAAATAATAATAATAATAATAATTATTATTTTTAAACTTAAGTTATATAAAATAATATATAACCTTCCAAATTCTAGTCCTTAACTTTTATTTTTTCTAATACTTTTGTAAAATGCCACTAGATTGGGTGGTTGGGAGGAATGAGTGTTACCTTCCCCACCTAAGTTCAAATCTCACTTGTTTTCTTAGTAGCAATTATTATGCATTCTTTTTATTCTTTTTTCCCTTAAGTTTTGTAAAATGTGAGTAGATTGGGTGGTTGGGAGAAGTGATTGTTATATTCCCCACCTAAGTTCAAATCTTAGTTGCTCTTTACTTGTAATTATTATGCACTTTTATATTCAAACCCAAACCCACTTTAAGAAACGAGGTGTGGTTTCAATTTTACCCTCTCTTTTTTGTTCTACTTTTATCTTTTTTTTTTAACTTTTCTTTTCTTTTCTTTTACTTCTTTTTTTTGGGGGGGGGTACTTTTACCTTTTTTTTTAAATTTTTTTTAAGGACAAAGTCCTATGCCTTTAATATAGCTTGAGATTTTCATAATGAAGAGTTATGTCCTTTCACATTAATAGCTACTACTATAATAATTAACAATTATTATTTTATTTAATTATTAACCTTATTTAATTATTATCCTATTTATGTTCGTTACAGACGCATTACTTAAAACAATGTGTAGAGGGTTTTTGTAACAATTGTGGAGGGGTATCATTATGGTCTAATTGCATCCATGAGAGTGAATATCAAGCATTCGAGAATGCAATTGTCAAGAAGCAGAACTATAAGTATGAGACATATCAGTTACATGATGGAAAAGAAAGCAGGAATATTAAATTTGTGACCTCACATGTGCCTTCACGTACATATTTTTATGTTTTTTATAACACTGTTTATTTTTTTACACTAGGTGCAAGTATGTGATTTTATTTCATAGTTTCATGGAAACATCCAACAGTACATTCAACATGTCGATATGGCATAGTGGCAAGATGAGCAATTCAGAATATGCTGGGACACCTTCCCTCTTGAAACAATACTATAAGTGGTTGACTTTGTGGAAAATTACACCCTACAACCACAAAATGAAATATAAAGTCAATACTATCACTCAAAGCAGGTGAGCATAATGGTCCATATCACGTATCAATAAGGACCAGATAGCAATGAAGAGAAACATGTGATACTAAAAGAAATTCACTTCTACGTAAGTGATGACCGAACCCATGACATCCATTACGTGCATCATTGATTTAAATTATTCTATGATCATGTGATAACTATGAATATACCATTTTATCGTCATTTGATTTGGTCAGATGGTTGTGATGGACAGCTTAAGAATGTGCATGTATTTCAATGGTTGTGTTTGTGGCACATAAAATATAAGGTGCCACATATATGGAACAACTTTGAAACTAGTCATGACAAAGGAGATCACGATGGTGCCGATGCATGCATAAAAGTTACCCTTCGAAGGGAAGAGATGAATTTTATAGGTGCTCGCCTTCGATACATTGCATCTCTAGTGAAATGGTGTGTATCTGTCATGGGAGAACAAGCAACAAAGAAAACACCTAGTGTAGAGAATATTCTGGGAGGTGACAAATGTGGACCGATCCCAAAAACATCTAGTGAACACAATGCATGGAACTCGATAGTTTCATTCAATTAGAAGCTCAGAAAACTCGGCCCTACAAATTCAGACAAGATTGAAGACTTTCTTTTGTAGTTCCTGTAGCATCGATGAATGGGATGATTGTGAGTATACATATACAATTGATACATGGGGTCGAGTGACACTTGGCACCGATTTCAATGAGGTTAATCAAATAGACCATTTGGAATATGATCAAACACATATTTCTACAGACTATCATCACATATTAGATCTCATACAAGAAGGTACAAAAAAGTAAATTAGTAGTACCTAAATTAGAAATTTAATTTATGTATTGTTATCTCGACCTAAGTAAAATTTAATTTATGTATAAATTAGAAATGCAAGACCTTATTTAAAAAATGTATTGTTAACTCAACCTATTTCCTTTCATAGGTCAAATATATGCAGTGGTTGCCTGCAAAAATAATGAATGGGGTTTTGACTATTGGTTGGAATGTTGCTTAGAGGGGAAACAAACAATTCTTGAACATGTTACAAATGATGAAAATATTGAATTCCAAACTGGGTCAATGGTTATAAAAGGGGAGTACTTGACACTAGAAGCACAACAAAAAAAGAAGGGTGGGTATCTATATTAGGATTATAGACCAAGAGCTATTGTATACCACTCCACCAACCTAGTAGCTAGTATAAACATCAAGCTATGCACACTTTTGAACAAAAATAGGTCACATGTACGATACTTGCTACCTCATATAGAGCATGAAATATTGATCAGAACTATCGCCAACAAAGATGATCCAGATGGCCTACTCGACTGAGTGCATTGTCAACTATTACTAGATTGTCCAGTGTGGCTATATTGTCAGATGCGTTATTTAACCTTTAAAATGCAGCTACATCACAATTTCAATTATTTAGCCTTAGTTTATTCCCAATGTTATAAACCTGTGATTGATGGATAACATTCACATAAAATATAATTCATAGGATACTGCACACTATAAACATGATCGTACAACCTCAGGTGAGTCATTTATAAATCATGTTTGCACATTTTCATTGGGTTCTCTTTATTTTCTTATGAGAGTACTAATGTTTATCCTTTCGTGTGCCTAGGATACAAACACCATCTATGGTACATTGGAGGTGCCAAGAACAACCTGGTGTCTTTATAAACCAGCAAATATAAATAAGAAAATAGCATGCTCTTTTGTTGTTGAAATTTAGTTTTTTTAATGTTTTTTATATTAATGTACATTTAATTACATTGCTGGGTCAATTCTTGCATTGGTGGGTCAACTCTTCAAAACCCTTGACCATGTTTGTGTTGGTAGGGTTCTCAGATTGGCCTTTCCCATACAGACTTCCAGGATCCAACGTCGTGCAATTTTGCTACTACATTTGTTTTTTCTCTCTCGGACCGAAAGTCACCAAGTGTCCCTGAATGACATTTTCATGCGAATTTGAAATGGACATAAATCGGAAACAGAAGTTTGGATCGAAGAACCATTGACTCCGCTGGTCTCTTGGCATGTGATTACCTCTAGGTGGACCTATCCCTCATTTTTTCATGGGAAATGACTTCATTGTACATTGATTTTGTAAACTAGGGTTTTTCTCAGTTTCCTTCAATGAAATTCTTGCATTGGTGGGTAAAATCTGCAAAAACCTCAACTGAGCCTATGCTGGTAGGGTTCCCATACCATCCTAGAGATCACAGGCTATATTATTCTCATACTAAAGTATAATTCAACAACCTGCATAATAAAACTAGGGTTCAAAAATTGAGACCTAGAACTACAAACTAGGGTTTTATGACCTCTTTATGTTTGAATATCAAATTAGATTGGTTGGTATAGGTTTAAGTAGAAACCAAAAGTCCACATACCTACACTATGCACATACATGAAACAAAATGAATAGGGTTGAAGATGGATCACAAGTGAAAGTTCACATGCTTGCATGACTTATAAGTAGAAACACATGTACATGAATAACAAGCAAAACCAACTAAGGTTTATATGACCTCTTTAGATTTATATCATTAGATTGGTTTTGTGGCCTATTTACAAGTTATGATATGGAACTAGGGTTTTATAACCTCTTTACAAGTTATGAGAAGGAACTAGAAACACATTTACATGTACAAATTGAAAACGAAGTAGGGTTTCATGAACTACAAATTACATACTATAACTAGGGTTGAGAAGTTATGAGATGGAACTAGGGCTTTATGACCTCTTTAGGTTTCAAGATCAAATTATATTGGTTGGTATAGGTTTAAGTAGAAACCAAAAGGCCATATAACTAGGCTAAGCACATACATGAAACAAAATGAATGGGGCTGAACATGGATCACAAGTGGAAGTTCACATGCATGCATGAATTAGAAGTAGAAACACATGTACATGAATAACAATCAAAACCAACTAAGGTTTATATGACCTATTTAGGTTTATATCATTAGATTGGTTTTATGACCTATTTACAAGCTATGAGATGAAACTAGGGTTTTATGACCTCTTTACAAGTTATGAGATGGAACTAGAAACACATTTACATGTACAAATTAAAAACAAAGTAGGGTTTCATGAACTACAAATTGCATGTTATAACTAGGGTTGAGAAGTTATGAGATGGAACTAGGGTTTTATGACCTCTTTAGGTTTGAAGATCAAATTAGATTGGTTGGTATAGGTTTAAGTAGAAGCCAAAAGGTTGTATACCTATTCTATGCACATACATGAAACAAAATAAATGGGGTTGAACATGGATCAAAAGTGGAATTTCACATGCATGCATGACTTAGAAGTAGAAACACATGTACATGAATAACAAGCAAAACCAACTAAGGTTTATATAACCACTTTAGGTTTATATCATTAGATTGGTTTTATGACCTATTTACAAGTTATGAGATGCAACTAGGTTTTATGACCTCTTTACAAGTTATGAGATGGAACTAGAAACACATTTACATGTACAATTGAAAACCAACTAGGGTTTTATGAACTACAAATTGCATGCTATAACTATGGTTGACAAGTTATGAGATGGAACTAGGGTTTTATGACCTCTTTAGGTTTGAATATCAAATTAGATTGGTTGGTATATGTTTAAGTAGAAACCAAAAGGCCATATACCTAGGCTAGGTGGCCCTCTCCCTCATGTTTTCATGGGCGAGTGACCTCTTTAGGTTTATATCATTAGATTGGTTTATGACCTATTTACAAGTTATGAGATGGAACTAGGGTTTTATGACCTATTCACAAGTTATGAGATGGAACTAGAAACACATGTACATGTACAAATTGAAAACCAACTAGGATTTCATGAACTACGAATTGCATGCTATAACTAGGGTTGAGAAGTTATGAGATGGAACTAGGGTTTTATGACAATATACCTAGGCTATGCACATACATGAAACAAAATGAATAGGAAAAAATTAAGATAATTATGTGAACAATTTAAAAAACCACTTATACTATGAAATGAGAACTTGACACAGTTCTCGTTTTTCTCTCTCCTAATTTTAGTAGCTATTTTGACCTCTGTTTCAAAAAAGGTTGATACCAGTATCACACATTTTCATTTTGAGGCATTTTTTGGGGCCTTTGAATCATGTTTAACGTAAAATATTTTTATTTCTATTTTCAAGTGTGATTTTTAGAAATTTAACAAAATAACATACATTTAGAAGCAAGTTATAATGAAAAATGTATACATTTTGCAATTTTTTCTTTAAAATAAGACATTTTATGGAAAAAACAAGACATTTTTATTAACAAAATTGTAAAAAAATCCAAAAAATAAATACATTTAAAACCATTTTCAATTGATTTTTAGAGATTTTTTTGTATAAAAATGATATTATTTTATATTATTTTTCAAAAAGTGATGATTGAGATAAATTCAAGGAAAAATATACCATATATTTGTAAATAACATATTAGAAACAATATATAGAGAAATTTTATTTCTAAAATAAAGTCTAAAACTCAAAACATTACTAATATATCTTATCAAAAAGTTGTCAAATTTAACATTTTCTTCAAGAGATGAAACAAATCAACAATATCATAGAGGCCAAATTATTCATTGAAATTGAATTTTTTTGAGCTTACCTTTCTTGAGGGACATCAATGTCCTCTTCCATTGGGTCTTCTATGTGTGTAAGATGCCCAAAATCCTCCTTTCCAAACACCCCTCCTAAATGGGGTTGAGGCTCTTGTGACATCTTCACCACAAGCATTTCACTAAACTCCCCTTTCTTCAAACCAACTTCTTACAATTCATGTGGAAGAACTTCAATAGATTTAATTCTTTTCTTGATGTAATTGCATTGCAGTGGATCATTATCAATGGATATGCAATTTCTTCTTTCTGTAAGGAGCTCACTACTGTTGTACCTAATAACCAAAAACAAAAAAATAGTTAAGTCAAATAGCATAAAGAAGCATATTTAAAAAAAATAATGAAGAAGAAAAAAAACAATAAAACTTGAAATATGCTTTCATATGTAATATCATAAATTTTACATGAACCCAAGAACAAATCTAAGACCAAATGTCCCTTTCTTGAAAATGTATCTATGGGATAATTAATCAATGCTTTTGGATTTCGATATATGTTTACAATCACTCCTAACACCCTAACCCTAACATCAATACTACTTTTTTTTTTAATTTAACCCCCCTCCTCCTCCGTCCTTGAGCAACAAAGTAAAGGAACTCCATGCTGGAGGATGAGGGTACCGTAATGAGGGTAGATAATGGTACTAAAGATGAAATTCAATGATCACCTTGTTTTTTTTCACCTACTCTCATGCTTTAATGTCATTAATCACTACTCAAGTTTCCTTTGATCTTTAGTGCATTTGATCGTTCTAAAAAATGGCGGCATAATGGTCTATGTTTTTCAGTTTTATGTTTGTTTTGGTTTATAGATGAGTGGGCCTTTTGCATTCAACATACATAAATGATTTCAATGTAATGAAATAAGAAAACATACTCCATAGATCTTCACATTGAAAACCATTGAAAACCCTGCACCTTGCAATTCATTAGATGAACTCGCCAATTTTGTAAATGTGCTTAGGACGTGGCATAGTATAAAATGGGAACTTATTAGCTAAAATACCATGAAAACAATGTGAAATCCCATATTCTTACTTGGAGATTCACGATCACACTAATCCAAATTTGATTATAGATGAATAATCACAAATGTGCTAAAATTCCCTATTACATCAAACATTCAAATAAAAATGGAAGTTAAAGCCTTATTAGATGAATAAAACATTTATTATTTAGATAGATATTATACTTTGAAATGGTAAAAGATCAAATGAATAAAAGCATTTTTATTCACAATGTTATTAGATGAATTAAACATCTCTTATTAAAATCAATATTATACCTTAAAATGATAAAAGATAAATGAATAAAACCATTTTTATTTACAAGGTTATAGTTTGAGATGGTGAAAAATAAGAGATAATTTAAATTATATTATATGAAATGTGTGAGAATCAATAGTCTAAATTAAAATAATTAAACCTGAATTTTTATGATTATTTGATAAGAAAATTTTATAACCTACTCTGTTAAAGGGCAATTGCATTCAGTGAATAGACGCCACCTATTCATCTTTGGAGTTTAATTCATATTAAAGTCTCAAATGTATTCCAACGTTTATGGGGCTACCTATTCATCTTTGGAGTTTAATTCATATTAAATTCTCTAATGTATTCCAATGTTTTTGAGGCTACCTATTCATGTTTGGAGTTTAATTCATATTAAAGTCTCAAATGTATTCCAATGTTTATGTCCTTTAATTCAATATTTTCATGGGTTTTCACATGACCTATTAATAGTGATCTCATGAATGTCAATGGATTTCCAGTGGACCATAAAAACTAGCTTGTTTAAAGTATATAGAATAAGTCGATCCATAAGTTAATTTTAATTAAATGATATTTAGTAATTTTTTTCATAGCTTATCTAGGTCAACCACAATATGCATGCAATGGTTGTCAAGTGTGAATTCATCATACATTTTCGAAGTCGACCATAATACGATAAAACATTTGTAATTTTGTCCATAAAAATTTATAACTTTTGTAATTTTCAACTATATAAAAAAAATGCATGTCAACAGTTGAAAATTACAAAAGTTTTGGTGACATCTACGATAAACATGGGCATAGTCCAGCCATAAGTGTTTGATGGAAAATGCAGTTTTTGCAAATGACGTGAAGAAAGTCATTCCCGGTTGAGAGAGTCTCCATGAATGTACTGATTAAGTTATTGGTTGATGAATGGTGTGTACTAACTATACATTTAGGGGATCCTAACATGGATCACAAGTGCTCTGAGAGGGAGGAAGACACATTGACACTAAAGTTGTTGCACCACTTGTGGGGGAGGAGGGACGCTATAAAGGGAGGAGGGAGCAGAGATCTGCTCCCTCCTCGCTTCGCCAGAAGACATGGACACACATTGCAATGCCTTCAGTTATTGGTTGATGAATGGTGGATACTAACTATACAGGTAGGCGATCCACAAGTGCTCTCAGAGGCCTGAAGACACATTGACGCTAAAACTGTTTCACCACTTGCATGGGAGGAGGGACGTCGGTAAGGGAGGAAGGAGCGGAGCTCCATTCCTTTGTGCGCGAAAGGGCCGCCCTTCATCGATGACGTGATTCTCAAAATCACACCGCCGATGAAGGGCTTCCCTTTCGCGCACAAGGGAATGGAGCTTCGCTCCTTCCTCCCTTCCCAAGAAGACATGGACACACATTGCAATGCCTTATGTTATTGGTTGATGAATGGTGGATACTAACTATACAGGTAGGTGATCCACAAGTGCTCTGAGAGGCCGAAAGAAACATTGAAGATAAAACTATTGCACTGCTTGTGGGGGAGGAGGGACATCCGGAACAGAGGAGGGAGTGGAGCTCCGCTCCCTTGCCTGCTAAAGGGCCGCCCTTCATCGGCAGCATGATTCTGAGAATCACACCATCGATGAAGGGCGGCCCTTTAGCACGTAAGGGAGCGGAGCTCCGCTCCCTCCTTCCTTCCCCGGAAGACATGAACATACATTGCATTGCCTTCTATTGTTTCTCATGTTTTCTGATTGCAGTTAAGCTCATTGAATCAATATCCCTAGAATTGGCTCCCTCTGGAGGGCATACTTTTCCACTAGACTATTCACAATATATATAATAGAAGCAATAATGGAGGACCTTGGCTCCCCCTATAGAGACCATCTTTCCAACCTCGCGTAAGAATTTTAAAAAAAATCATAATCAAATACGAATTTATAATGAATGGGATCATTTAGTAATTGGAACCAAGAAGGTTTCCATTCCTTTCCTCACAGAATCCTCCCCTTTATCAATGATGAGATTCCTCATTAACGTTGAGCCCTCTTTCTCCCAGTCCCGCTACTTCCCCTATAGTGCCCCATTTTGTTAAACTCTTTTATTACCCAACTATATTATTATTTGAGGGCATTTTATCGCAAATGACCCGGTTAAATTTTGAACTATATGTTTTGATCATGTGATACATTTGGGTACTCACAGATAAATGAAATTTTGTAATGCAACATTGTACTTCCTTGTTGGACAGACTATTTCAAGTGTTAAAATATGTTATGGTTTCAGGGCATTTTGAGTACAAACGGCTCGGTTTAATACGATGAATTAAAACGACTTATATATGTATTGATTGTTGTGTCACAATGATTGCTTATGAATGAATTGACATTGGTAGATAGATTTATATAGTGTGATATGATTGATCTTAAAATGTGTGAATGAAATATATGAACAATTTTCATTTCTTACAATATATTGGTAGATGCTTTGACAGTTTTCTAGTGTGAGAGGGACCCAACTGCGCAATGACACAAGGTGGTGTCAATGCCACATGAATTTCAGTTTGAGTATGAACAGGATATCAGGTGATACAATTTATTTTAATAATATTTTGATTAAATTGTGTAGTATGATTAATGCACACGGTTTTCATGTGTGCAGGCACATGATCATGGTTCCCAATCGATCCACAAAGGATGATGGGGTTGTACGGAAGAAGGTACCGGTATGGTTAGCACATATTTTCCATGTGGCAGGTTGAAAAGCGAGAGAGGCTTTTACCTGCAAGAGGCATGCTGCCAGGAGGGTAGGCCACGGAATCGGTCACTCACGAGGATTAACTGAGGGGTGTGCAATGAGGTGTTGGCCTTATTCCTCAGTAACCATGAGTCTCTCTACAGCGTGGATTGGACTGAGTTAACATGGTCTCAGCCATCGCACTAACTCCCCACCACGGAAAGTGGGATATTTGAAGGGCATGAAGACGATCATGGCACCCTTGATATCACCTAGAGAAACAAAAAGAATTCTTAAACTCTAAGGTTGTAAATAAGTAATAACTAAACAATAAACTTATGACTTGAAAATAAAGTAATGGAAAGTGCAACCTTATGAAATAAAAATAAAAATAAAAATAAAAAAAATAAAAAATAAAAAGAAATCATGATAAACAAAATAAAAGAAGATTCTAAATATTAACACATTGCACACACAAAAATAACAAATCAAAAGCAAAAATCTAGGAATGAAATTTAGGAATAGTTAAGTAAAGAAATCCTAAATTAGAAGATTGGATAAATGCATATGACACTACATAAATGCATATGACAAAAGATCCGTTGAAATAAAACAAAAATTAATCCAAAATAAGAATAAATAAAAATAATAATTTACATTATGCATAAATCTCAAAAAAGAACGATATAAATGAGAGGGTAGGGTTTGGATATGGGAGGCTTTTTACCCTAATGTTGGACGGATGAGAGAATGCAGAGGCGGATGGTGGCTGTAGAGAGTTTGGTTCATCAGGTGTGAACAGGGTTGGGAGGCCCTTAGTGATTCTACACACTCTGATCATGCTTGGGTACTTCTTCCTGCAACCCCATTCAGCTCGGGGGTCCTTGGGGAAGGAGAGTACCCATTGGAATGGTAGGGAGGTAAACTGGTGGATCTCTTGTGATTGGGAACTGATCGATGTTCATGGGAACCTGACAAAGTTCATGGTGCGGTAACCTCAGAAGGAACAAGCCTACACAAAAATACTCAGGTTTTTATGGATTGTTAAATTGTTGTTATAATTCTCAAATGCATTGTTAAAGATCCATGAATGGGCATTGAATTTTATTGCAGACCCATGTTTGTATTTCTTTATAGATCTAGATTGTATTTTAGATCTGTCTCTGTAGTTGATTATAGACCTGGATTTATATCTTAGATCTGTGTTTGCATTTTATGCCAGTATTTTATGAGATCTAGATTTAAATTTCTGTTTATATGCCTGGGTGGCTGCATTTAGATTTCTGTCTATATTCCTGCATGGAAGCTAGATCGGCTAGGATAATTCTTGGGGTTTTGGAAAATCGTAGCACTTTAGCTTCCCCGTGTGAACCCAATCCAATTATCCCTAAGTCAAACTGTGATTTGTTTGTTTGTTTTTATGCTTGGCCTGCAATAAAATTGAGGTCGAGTTCATAGTCAGAATTAGGTGTTTTCCCCATCCATGACTCATTTGATTGTTCTTGTGTTTTGCCGAATGGAAACATGTATTCAGGCCTGTGATTTGATAAAGGTTTGTGCAGGTATTGTCGACTGTGTTTTGATCAGATACATTGAGACTGTATGAGTTTACCCGCAATTTTTCTTTCGGTTTTGTGTATGCTGATAAATCCATGAAAGAACTGGTTTTTTTTTGTTTACCCTTGGCATTCGTTTTCTTATGGCATATGGGGACAGAGAACAAACTCATAAAAAAAATGCATACATTTTCCATTTGGATTTTTCATTTCTGTTATGGTGTGGATTGTGAATGTCTAGCAGATTCGGGAGGATCCTTTGGGAAGCAGTTGTCTCGGATATCGTTTAGTTATGATTAATGGATATTAGATCCAGAGAAATCCTCTTTATTTTCTGTATACATGTTTACTTGTCATTTTTTTATGTCGTTTTGAACCGGAAGTGATCCTAATCGTTGTGTATGCATTATTTTTCTTTATTTTCTATCTTTACATTTTTTCTGCAATAAAGAGTTGAGATCTAAAACTCAGTATAGTTGTCCATGAAGGCGTTACTCCCATATCGATAGAAATTGTGATCTTTGTTTGTGTCCTCGAAGATCCAAGGAAAAACCCAGAGTACTACTTTAGATGTGGGTTAAATCATGGTAGGCCATCCCATCCCAGACATGGTGATTGTCTTATGTGGCGATTTCTACAATTTACATGAAATATTAGTTAATTCATTGGCAACACGTTGTGGAAGCTTCCAGTCTACTCCGATATTGGGTATTCACATTTTCCAAAGATTGATAATTAATTACAGTTAAGTTAACCTCCAGATATGTGCATATGTAAAGCATATAGTTTATTGATCAGGCTGTAACAGTTCACAATGTTAATTATATTACATGCAAATCAATTTAGGATATTTGACAAGAGATCCCATGAAAATTATTGAATTGATTCAAATAAATTACGAAGTCTGTCGACGAAAAATATATGAAGCACGGAAGAATCTATTCACATAGTGCTCCATAAATCTTGTCACGATCAATATAGATGCCTCAATCAGTCAGTCGCTGATTTCTTGGCAGCCCAATTATAAATTGATAACATTTGGAAACCTTTGCTGAGTGATTGAGTGTTTTTTTTTATTGGAGCAATAGATTTTGAAAAGGTAACAATGCATTTTATTTTATCCGAGTGAGTATTTTATTTTATTATCCATACATAATAATTAAGTTGAAAGAAGTTATTATTATCCGAGTGAATATTTTATTTTAATTGAAGAAATGCCTAAGAATCCACTCCAGAACGATCATCATGATTTATTAACATGGCTAGCTGGCCTTCCAAATTATTACTGGAATGCTGCGTGGGTACAACACTTAGACCTTCCACTAATTACTTTACTCATCCTTTTGCCTGAATTTGTTCAAACAATAAAATATGATTCGGTACATGCTTTTTTCTATTTTGGAAATTATATAAAGTGATGGCCTTTTAGTCTATTTCTATTCATATACAGAGCATGGCTTTTGCTATTTTTAAATTATATAAAGTCATGGATTTTAGTCTTTTTCTTTTTATTTTAAATTTAAGTGTAAATTTCATGGTTATTCTTCTTTAATATATAGATAGAGTGCACATGGTTATGTTGTATGTAAATTCAGTTATTAAATTAGTATTATGAAAATTGGTATATTTTCTTGTGGAATAATATATATATTTAGGGTAATCTTATAACCCTTATAAATGTTAATAAAGTAGAGTTAGCTATTAATCTAATGGTTATATGTTACTTTTGAAAATATTTACATTTATATCCATAATTAATTAATTTTGCATGATTTAAATAATCTATTTATCGACTAGATATTTTATCATTCTTTGCTTTGTACATTTATGTGATATCCTGTTATGTTGCTCAACAAGGGACATATGATATTAGTGAAAAAAAATATATATATCTATCTATATATACATATATGTGTGTGTGTGTGTGTGTGTGTGTGTGTGTGTGTGTGTGTGTGTGTGTGTGTGTATTTTCCTTGCTAATAGACCTTGGGAAGATAGGGAGCGCTACATCCCCATTTCTCAGAGTTGTAATGAGGCAGTTAGATAGTGACTGGTAGGACTGGTTTTAGTTGGGTTTTCCTTTTTCTGAGAGGAACTTTTTTGTTTTACAATTTGTCGTTATTACATTTGTTAATTTTTTGCGTTCTTCATAGTTCATACTATAATTTATACAATAATATTATAATCTCTCTGCAGTAATAATATGCACTTATATCCTTCACGGTTTAATAGTTCTTGAATCGGTAATGGGCAGAATCTATAATACTTTTGGATTTTAAAGTGGTTTATGCAATCTCTATCTTGGTATTTTAATATGAGCATACTTAAATTCAGTAATACCATCATTTTTGGTCTCTTCTCACGATCATGCATTAAATCAAACCATGAAATGGAAACATGGTTCAATGCAACAGCATCTAGCGGCACCATTTCATGTTCAACGCACAACATCCAACACCATTACCAACTTTATTTTGCATTAGCAGCGCCAATAATCTATGCCTCTCACATGAAATCACACTGTTCTTCCATAATCAACTTTGCTAAGCCATCAATATACACTATACACTTTAATCAAGATTCAGCAGAACACCTAGTTCACAAATTTAGTTTTTTTCGTATTTTGTGTACAGACTTCCAATATGTTGCTATCACTCACTGAAGAGAACTTTGGATTCACAATATTTTCTCAGCCAGAGTCTCTCTTCGAGTAAAAATGGACTGTGGTCGTTCAATAACATTCAATGAATTATTAAATTGAAAACAATATGTATCTATGATGACGTTGAATATCATAATGTGAAATCAAATTTTGATTGGAGGGTTAACTCATTTTTTGTTTTTTTAAAGTATTGATGACGTTGAATCTCATAATGTAAAATCAAAATTTAATTGATCTTATAGTATGAGAATATAAAAGAATAGGCTTGTTTTAAAATTTTGTAAAACAATATAAAATACTTGAAAACAAAGGTAGGTGGACGGTTAACTCAAATTTTATTTATTTATTTATGATTACCGTAATTATCATAAAGTGAAATCAAATTTGAGATCTGATTGATCTTATAGTAAAAGAATATAAAATAATAGGTTGTTTTATAAAAAAATTATTTGTATGTTAAAGTGGAAATATTTTTAATTTACCATAGTTTTGAGAAATTAAAAAGTTAGAAAGGTTAATCTTGTAATGAAGATTTTGAAACTTAGACATGATGTAGGTGTATGTAAGGTATCTTAAGTAGATTTCCATTCTCAATGCTCATAGTGTTATAAAGATAGAAAATCCTATCAATCCATGGAGTTTTAGGAGTTATCCATTACCTAGTCATGAGAGTTTTGTTCTGATCTTGGCAATATTTGAACTAGTTAAAACTAAAAAGTAACTTTGATCTTCTAAATTAGGGTTAATGACCTCCTTATAATATCTCACTTTTATTTTAGCCTCTAAATCCTTCTTATACCACACTATTTCTTTAAAATTAAATATAATAATATTTTTGAAGTTATCCATAATTTGCAAAATGATTATTTCATCAATACCCAAATCATAATAACAATAGAATATTAAAAACAAGTATACTCATTTACTAAACATTTCTTTATTTAATTTGTTTCTACATACTTTGTTTTACTTATTCACTTTTACTTTGATATTCATTTTATATTAATTCTAATGTATTATTAGATTTCTTAAAATGCCTCACAACACTTGGCTTCGTCAAACAAGTTTTCATTAATGATTTTGTTTTAATTCTTCTTATATCCATGTCTCAATCTACATGGTGCAACTCTAATAAATATAAACTTTATTAACTAAGTAAGAATATATATGGCTCATAATATACACATACTCAAAGAATTTACTTTGATGAGTAAGAATGATGTCTAAACCATATTGTTGGGAGTTTAGGGGTTGAGAGGGTGTTTTAATTATTTTTTTTAAATATAATATTGTGGGGTTAAGGAGGTTAGCTCGGGGTTAGATATTTTTTAAATTTTTTGTTTAATGTAATGTTGTTACAGATTTAGGGGTTTAGTTGGGGGTGTTTTAATTTTTTTATTGTAATGTTGTTGTGGGGTTTAGGGGTTGGGGAGGGAGGATGTTTTTAATTTTTTAATTTTTTTTAATGTTATGTTGGGGGGTTAGGGGTTTGATTTTGTTTATTGTAATATTAGGGGGTTTAGGGGGGCATGTGGCATTTAAGTAGGTTTAAAAAAATATTAAAAAAAAAATCAAAACTAAAAATCATGGGATAGAGCTCAATCCTTTCTTCAATTAATACTCCATGATTTTTTTTTTTAAATTACATTTAAAAAAATCACAGAAAGAGAAAAAGAAAGGGTCAAAAAATAAATTGTCACCGCATTGACATCTTGAAATTAGAGGAAATTGATATACTTTCTTATGATTTCAATTTTACAAATAAATACACTCTTCTCTCCAAGACTATAGACATTATCAAGAGGTTGTTTCCAAAAGAAGAAGTTGCAAGATAGGACTCTACTAAACCAAGCTGTAGATCCATAAGGAATATGTCATCTGAAATGATGGGCATAGATGTAGACTCAGATAATGCACCCACTGATAATGGAGAAGAATATGGGTCATCTACATCTTCATCCAGCCCTTTATGTGCATAAAATGTAGATTCTTATGGGGTGTCAGAATCCATGGATGAATTTGAATAATTCAAAATAAACATTTTAGATGTTTTTTATTAGTAAGATGTTTGTAATTAAAACTCTAAAATGAGTTTTTGATTATTTATATGAATCATTTGTTGTTGTATGGTTTAATATATGATTTCATTATGAGTTGCATCATAATTTCTTTGGTTTTATATTGTTGTAGTGATGAAATTATTTATGAAATATTAGTATTTTGTTTAATATGCAAGTTTCAAAAAAGTTGTAATTTATCTCTTTAAGAAAAAAATGTTTTTCCAATTTAGGGGTTGATTTTTAATTTTTTGTAAACAACATATGGGATGTTTAGGCCATGGCTCTATTTTTTACCCAAGAAAAAAAAACGTGTATACTGGTATCAACACTTTTCTATTTGGGGGGTGTTTTTGGTATTTTTATGCAAAAATCATCATTGTTATCGCTAGAGTTCTCGTTCTTAATATAAAGTTCTCATTTCATAGTATAAGTGGTTAAAACCCATTGTTAATTGAAATCATCAGTACAAGGTTCAGATTTGTATGTGTTTTCTAGCAAGTTTCAAGCACCAATGTATGATATTTGATGGACTTATGATTTACCCTTTATGTCCAATCAATGCACCTTCATAATAAGCAATTATCATTTTAACAAACTTCATATTTTGTTTAAAAAGAAAAAGTAAATAAATGATTTAAACTCAGAATTTGTAGTTTGAGGTAAAGATGGTAGGGTAAGGTTCTAGGGTAGTCTAGGATGGTGTACATGGTATGGTCATGATGTTAGTATGGTATGGTATGGTATGATGTTATGATGTTATGGTATGGTATGTTAGTATGGTATGATATGATGGTATGATGTTATGAAGTTATGATGTTACTGTATGGAATTTAGGTAGTTAATGCTATGGTTATGATATAGGGTTTCATGAACTCTTTAGGTTTATATAATTATATTGGTTAGTATCATTTAAGTAGAAACCAAAAGATCATATACCTACGCTATGCACATACATGAAACAAAATGAATAGGGTTGAACATGGATCAGAAGTGGAAGTTCACATGCATGCATTACTTAGAAGTAGAAGCACATGTATGTTGTTATGATGTTAGTTGTATGGCTATAATGTTATGGTGTTAGTGTTATGATGTTATGATGTTGTGTATAGAATTTAGGTAATGTATGGTATGGTTATGATGTCAAAAAGTTGATGATAGTTATTTGCATGAATTTAGGTATTTGTATGGTATGGTTATGGTTATGGTGTCTAGTGATTATATCCCATGGATTACTTAATGGTTACTTGATATTAGTTGGATGAGTCATAAATTATTCCTTGAAGTATTGGAAATATTCAAATAGTTAGTAGGATCTGTCATGATAAGGTCTATAATATCATAATATCACGTAGGTGAACCACACATTATCATTTTAATTAAACACATATTTAATGAAAGATATAAGTAAACATATTTGAAAGGCATGTAATAAATATCATGTTCCAAAATCAAGTCAACCATATGTATAAATTTGAACCTTGCTTTATATTATATAGATACAAATAATGTTACAAAAATTGGCATGCCACATGGCCATAATACGAAACAATGGATAAAACTGTACATCTGTGTGTATACAAACAAAATGTTACATGTATGTATTCCCCTATACATTAATTCTATTTATACCCCCTTTCACTGCCACTTTCAATGTCTTCTGAGAAGTCTATCTTTCTTTTTCGGCTGCTCAGTCGTGATCCCCAATGCTGAACAAGAGAGACATATCTCATTTGCGGAGACTGCAGATGAACCAAAATTTGTAAGTTAGTTTACCAACCTATAAAAATTACATGCACATTTCAAATTCAAAACCAATATAACATTTTTACTTACTGTACTTGAGTAAGTTATGGTGGGTTGTGGTGCCTCACTAGCAGCGACCCCGATTGAGTTCTCTTCAAGCACCACTTTCTCACTATCAAGCTGCATAAAAAAAAATGTCATTGTCAAAAAATAAATGGGTGCATGAAATACATGCATGTACAAATAAAGTTACTATACTGCATGGAGGGACAATGAATTTTCCAAAGAAAGTGAGACATACCTGTACCTTGGGGGGGGGGAGGGGCAGCGGAGGTGGCTGAGCGATGACCCCAATTGTGTGCTCTTTAAGCACCACTCCCTCACTATCAAGATGCATAAAATAATATATATGTCCATGCAAACATATCAATGGGGGAAACAAGGAAAACGATACTTTAATGTACAAAAAACAATGTAAGCAAGCCTAATCAATATATAAATATACCTAGGGGTTGTGAAGAGGTGTGTAACAAGTGGGTCGACCAAATGACAACGAGATAAATAGATTTCTATATGAATTAGTGAAGAAGGTCACTCGATGGACAACATAATCAAATTATGTTCCTACGTACAAATGGATAAAGATACAATTAGACAATTACAAATAATTAAAAAAGTACATGTTGAATCATTAAAAGAATAATTAAAAGAAAGCGAGACATAAATGTATCTGGTGGGGGGTCATAGGTGGGTCACCAACAACTTCGATTTGGTGCTCTTCAAGCACTGCTGCCTCACTAGAATCCTGCATAAAGTAACATTGGCAAATTTTATATAATAAAAATAAAACGAGACATATATCTACTACATGGATAGAAAAATGATGTTTTCAAAGAAAGCGAAACATACATGTACCTTGGGGGGGGAGGAGAGGTGGGTCACCAACAACCTGCATTTGGTGCTCTTCAAGCACCACTGGCTCACTACATGCCTGCATAAAGTAACATATGTCAATTTCAACAAATACAAATTAAATGAGACATATACTACATGGACGAAAAATGATGTTTTCAAAGAAAGCGAAACATACATGTATTTGAGGGGGGCAGTGGTAGGTCACCAACAACCTAGATTTGGTTTTATTCAAGCACCACTGGCTCAATATATTCTTGCATAAAGTAACATATGTCAATGTAAGATAATACAAAGAAAACAAGACATATACAACATGGACGAAAAATTACTTTTTCAAAGAAAGGGAAACATACATGTACCTGGGGAGGCAGAGGTGGGTCACCAATCAAACAGGCCATTCAGATGGCATAGATATCATGGTACGTAATAAAACATAAAGATATAATTAGAAAATTTCTATTAATTAAAATCATACATGTTGAATTATTAAAAGCATAATTAAAATAATACTTGTGTCTAGGAATCTTCCTCTACATGTGAGGGACTTGGCTGGGATTCCACAAACTCATCCTACCCACCTTGCCGAAAACATATTGTATCCAGATTCGGACATATTGAATGTTTCAATATCTACTATAAATATGTAAATAATGATGACAAATTAAAAAGTAAAGTTCTTACAGCTAATGGTGAAGCACCAAAACCATATACATCATTGACCACTGCATCAATGTTATCAACATCAATCGTTGAAATATGTGAATATGGAGTGTCATGGGACACCAACTGTATATTTGTTCACACACATTGTTAGATAATTAAATAGAAATAAATTACGAAACAATTAAAAATTGTGATATAAAAAAAAGTAATATGAAAAGAATGAGTTTTACTTACATATCAAAGTAATCCATTGTCCTGAAAATATAAAGAAGGCCCATAGCATATGCATCCACACATTGTATGAGGGTGTGGAATAACACAATGCTCCGAACCATCTGTGTCTCTAGTGTGATCTATACCTCTAGTACGATCTAGAGAACTAGTAAGTGGATCTTGAGTGTGCGATGGGCCAGCTCATAAGTGACAACCCCTTGGCCTGCATCGCTTTTGATAGTAGTCCCATGTTGAAGCAATGTATTTGCCAAGTCAAATAAGGCCTCCTGTGTATCATCAATCATGGGATCCATAGGAGGATATACCGAAGGGGGTTTTGGTGTGCGTGGAGGGCATGGCACACGGTTAGGATCATTCCTAGCCCCTTCCCTATCTTGGTGCATCCCACAACCCATACCCTAGAACTCTAAAATATCAAAATAGTTCACATGTTTCCCCAAGATAAATTCTTCATACAATTTCCTCAGGAAATAGAAAGCGATGGTTCTATTCCCATGAGGGTCTTCATCGAAGACCATGTACCAGGGATCCATCCAATTGGATTTCACATTTGGTTCCATGCACCAATCTATGGAAATGTGTGCTCGACTGGTGGGTGGAACCAATCCGGTGCTAGGGTCCCGGAATAATGAAAAAAATTGGTCTTTGGTTATCTTAAGGATTTTTATGTCTTTATGGCTCAAACCATCGGAATAGTATTGCCTCATGTATTCTCTGTATGAGCTAATGTTGTACAGTGCTCCCTGGGGATTCGCAATTGTGTTTGTTATGGTATCCCATGCCTCGGCTAATGATTGTCTCAAATGTTCCCCCCTTCTAAACAATGAGCTAAGGTGCCTCAGTGCACTCAAACAAGCCAAAATCTCTGAATTATGGTCTTGTTCCCCCTCCGTGTTTGGGTCTGGGTTTGTGTTTTCTTCTTCGTTATTAGTGGGTTAATTTGTTCACATTATATTAAAAATTTATGTTCTCTGTTAAGATTAAAACAACAAATTAAAAATTGTTTTAATATTTCATTGTTTCATTTAATTCAATTTTTTTTAGTAAATTCATTTTAAAAATAACAAAACTATAAAATTAACAAAAAAAACAAAAATTTAAAGCAATTGTGAAGGAAATGAGTACTTACCTTCCATTGGATCCAAGTTCTGAATTGCCTTGATTAAATTACCCTCCAAAGGCACCTCCAAAGTCTCAAGCTCAAATCGCTGGTGCGGTTTTTCGCAGTCCTGATATAGCGACTTTCACTGTGTAATAAGAAATTGAGGCCGCGAGGCTCTGTTTTTTATTTTTCTTCTTTTACAAATCACAAGTGCGATATATCGCACTTGTGATTTGTAGCTCTTAAAATATGCAAGTGAGATATACCGCACATGCGTTATTGGCTAACTAAGCCTAGCCTCGATTTTGTCCTCGGGTTTTTCAAACCTAGCCACAATAACGCATATGCGTTATGGATTTATGGATCAAATATGCATTTTCGATTTCTAAAGTGGCACTCAAAAGTGGAACCAACTTCATGCGAGTGCCCAATAGTTTGCATCACCAAGACTTAAGACCTATAGTAATATTTTAGCATCATCAAGAACAACATCTCAAACAACCATGCCTAACCTCCCAAGAGAATAATTTTTCTTTGTGTTGTAATATGGACACCATTAGGAGGCTTTAAGAAATAAGTATTGGTCATAGTCCCTTCACCATGATTGGTGAAGGAAACTCAAGACTTATGTCCTAAAGGTATTTTTTAAGACTTCAGGTCCATGAACAAGGCATCGAACCTACACATAGGACCTTTGTATGTGATATTTTGCATCTAACAGAGAATATGTAGTGCATTAGAATTCTCTTAGCACTAGAGACATATCTGTAGACATGGTTGATGTAGGAAACCTAGTCCTTAGGCCCTAAAGGAATCCATAGACATATACGGAAAAGAACAACACCTCAAACAAACAAACATGATCTCTTAAGGATATCATCAACCTTTAAGTTGGGATATGGCCATGATTCGGAATTTTTTAGCATTAGATATGGAGGATAAGGTTTTAATCATGGTTGGTAGATAAAGCTTTAATTTTAGGTTATAAACCATCTTTTAGGGCTCAAGTTCCATGAACGACACCTTGAATCACCATATATGACCTCTCAAGTTGATAGTTTTGTTTTGAATGGGGATATGGGAACCATTAGGGGTTTCTAAGTACTATGTATGTCTTAGGACCTTAGGCATAGTAAGGGTAGGAAACCTAGGCCTTATACCCTATAAGATGTTTCTATCCATCTAGAGCCAATAATGATGTGTTGAACAAACTCAATAGAGCCTTCCATGGTATCATTTACCTTGAAATGGGGATACTAGTGCCATTAGAACATTTTTAGGACTAAGTACAGATATTAGGCCCCTTAACATGGGTGGGGGGAAACACTTGGTCCTTAGGAATTAAAGGAAGTTGTTAACCATTTAGGGCCAAAATTGATGCCTCCAACCCCCACACATGACATTCAAAGTGAACCCTTTGAATATTAATGGGGATATGCATTTTATCATCATTTGTTGAGGAATAGTTATGCATATTAAGGACATGGACATAGTAATGGGAAAAAACTATGGCCTTAGGCCCTAACTAAAGCTTCTAGGCATCCAGGAATATGAAGGATGCCTTAAAAAATCATACATAGCATATCATAGGTATATTTGGAACATGACTATGGATTTTAGTGGAATTAAGTGGTTTTGAGTAGCAGGTATGGGACCTATGAAACATGATTGAGGGAATATGCTCATGCCTTAAGCCATAATGGAATATTTGGGGCACCCATTTTAATGAACAATTCCTTGAAGCGCCACACATGACCAACTCAAGGTATGCTTGGGTATTAAGGACTCAACATGGTCATGTGAGGAATTCCAAGACTCGATCCCTAAAAAATAATTTTTGGCATCTATGGCTATACATGTTCTTTACTCGCTATCCCTCTATTCCTTACTCACTGGCCCTTGTTGCCTTTGTATTTCCATCTCTCTCTATCTCTATGTGTATGTGTGTGTGTGTCTTTCCTATTAGGATTATTAATCCTCCCTTGGTCAAATGTCTATTAGATTAATTTTTCCTAACCTAGGAACCTTAACTAATTAATTGGGTTCACTAGTACAATTTGGTCCACTTGGCCTAATGGGACCACATGTGCTAGTCACTGGAGTGTGGGGAACCCTGATAGAGGTTAAATTCCACTTAATGCATGTGCATGCATCAGTTTGGGCACCTCCTAGACCAATCCCTACCATTTAGGAGCCACTGGGAGTCCTGGAACCAACCTAATTCAGTTAGTTGGAGTTAGTACTAGTTAGTCTCAGTTAGCCCCCAGTTACTTTTAGTTAGTTCACAATAAATTATATAGCACATGTCTTGCATGGAAAATGCATGGCTTCATGTGGAGTAGGTGCCTTTTCCCACCTACCACACTCAGTTGCACTGAGTTAACTAGCCATCAGTGATTGATTAAGTTGGTTGGAAATCCGGGAGTTGATTTTGGACACGGATATTGATTGAGGCACCATGACTTAGAGATTCACTTAGATACAATCACATCCACTTGGGAGATTCAAATTTATTCCCCGTGCATTTGAATTCTTTTCCTATGTAAACTATTGTAACATCGAATATTATTATTGTGAATAATACTATAAATTCTTGAGCAATACCTGTTCATTTCCTGTGTGTTCTATTTTGTTTAGTTTGTATCTTTATTCTCCATTTGATGCAAACATTATTTGAACTATTTTCTTGAAGATATAAATGGAATTTAGATTATAATATGTTATCAGAGACTTCTCATGCAGGTTTCATGCTTGCTTCTCCCCATCGAACATCAGAAGTAGTTGGATTTCCACAGAAGTCCCCTATGATGATTTGCTAGCTATGGATTTATTTAGAGCAACAGAGAGGGTGTGGAAGACCCTGAAAATATGTTCATGTTGAGAGGAAAAGAATGATTCTAACATTTTATATGTTTTAGTCTGTTATTGTAGTGAAATTGATAGGTGCTGCGTAGCTTGTGTGAAGTTTTGCAGTAGTTCCAGCCGGATCAATTATGAGTTCTCAAACTCCTAAACCACAGATCCTCACAACTTCCAATTATCTTGATTGGAGGATTGATATGCAACTATCCTTGCATAAGCATGGATACCATAGGGTCATACATGGATGGGATTCTGAGCCTCATCAGGCAGTAGAACATAACAAGTTTATGAACCATTATGATGAAGCATTCAGATACTTATGTACTTATATTTCCAGAGATCTCCTCATCCACATCGAAGGCTTGAGGGATCCCAGATAATCCTAGGAGAATCTTGATAGTTTTTTAATAAACAAGATGAGCTTCGGGGACACATTTTGGAGAATGAGTTGGTATCTTTATATCCCAGCAGTTTCGATACTATTGAGCAATTATTTACTAAATTCAAGTCCCTAGTACTCCAATGCAAATAGTGCAGGATAGAGTGGAAGGATGAGCATAATGTCCTTTCTATACTCGGTAAACTAAGCCCTGAGTATTATTTATTTTTTTCCATATTTCATTCCAAGCGGGAAAGCTTTCTTGATTGGAAGGTTCCTTCATTAGATTTTTTTCCAAGTCCTTAATCAAGGAGCAAGAAATGTTGATGAGAATGGGAGTCATCAAGACCTTCAAAGATCAATCTCTCCTAGTTTTTTACTCTTCCAAATTGAAAGAAAAGGGGAAATCAAAGAAGAAGGAGCCAAAGGAAGCTGTTTCGAAGCCTAAATAGAATCAACAAACTTCCGAAGGGTCCTCCAATTCTAAGAAGAAGAAGTTTGAAAAGAATGTATGTTTCTATTGTGAAAAGGGTAACCATATTGAAGATCATTGTATGAGGAAATAAATTGATGAAATGTCAGATCTTCTAAAGCAACATAACATTGATTCCGCAATAGAAAAAAAGCATGATGAAGAACCACAGATAGAGGATACTGAAAGGTATCATACTTTGAAAGCAATTATCTCTTCATCCTTAGCATACATAATAGATTCTGGAGCTTCCAACCACATGGTTTCTTCCAAAGAATCCTTCTCTATCCTCTCACTAACAAAGGGGCCGAACATTCATTTGGGAGATGATTCCCAGATTCCAACAGAAGGAAGGGGCTCAATCAAACTGAAGCATGGTGAGTTCAAGAATGCATTGTATGTTCCCTCCCTTGCTGCTAAATTGTTATCTATTTATCAGCTAACTCATACTGGCTCTCCCAAGAGAATTACATTTCATTCAGAATCAGTTGAGATTACAGAAAAATCCACTGGACTACTTGTAGCGAAAGGTATTACAAATCACTCTCCCAAAGCTTATGATTTCTCACATTTCTTACCTTTTTCTCCTCCTACAGCTTTATTGTCTCATGCTAACAAAACCAGTAAGATTTGGCATGAGAGATTTGGCCATCTCAATTTCAAATATCTGAAGCTACTCCACAATGATAAAATGGTCGAAGGTTTTCCGTCCATCCAAACTTCCGATGGAGTATGTGCTAGTTGCTTGGTAGGTAAGCATCCATAAAAGAAGTATGATGCTGGGAAGGCACATAGAGTTTCCTCTACACTTGATTTGATACATATTGATGTACCAAGAACTATTCCCACAAACTCCATTAATGGTTGCAGGTACTTCCTAACGTTTATTGATGACTGTTCAGGGTACTGTTGGATCTACTTCATGAAACAAAAATCAGTATTTTTTGAGACCTTTAAAGTTTTTAAAGCTATGGTTGAGAACCATTTCAATAATAAGATCAAGTTAATAAGATCTAATAAAGGAGGATAGTACATCACAAAATATTTCTAGAGATTCTGTGAATAAGAGGGGATTTGAATGGAACACTCAGTTCCATACATACCATTAAAAAATGTTGTGGCTAAGAGGAACAACAAATCATTGAAAGAGATGGCAACATGCCTTCTCCATGACAAGAATCTACCTCCTTCTCTTTGGGCTGAAGTAGTAAACTGTGCTTCGTATTTGTAGAATAGGGTTCCCCACAAGTCAGTGGTTGGGGTCACTCCATTCAAACCACTGCATGGGTATAAGCCCAATGTCTCTCATCTGATAGTTTTTGGTTCCAAAGCTTGGGCTAGAATACCACTTGAAAAGAGGAAGGCCTTCCAAACCCAAAGTAGTGAATGCATTCTATTGGGATATGCAGAAGATGAAAAATCTTACAAACTTATGGAGGTTGCAACAAGGAGATGCTTCATTGAAAGAAGTGTCAAGTTTCAAGAATATTAGATGCATGATACTCCTCCAGTAGCACTTGAAGGTATAACTATTTCTCCACCTATTTTTGATGATGATGATGTGCGACAGGTTTCATATTCAGATGAAGAAGTTCACATTCAGCGTGATCATGTTATTGAGACCAAATCTCAAGAGATTCTAGATCCAGATCTAGTACCCATTCCTAATCAGAAGCCTAAACCTAGATGGGCTCAAAATATTCTTGATGTAGCTTGAAGTGGTACTGGAGATCCAGAAGATAGAAGAAGAACAAGGTCCCAATATTAGAATGAGCATGGTGCACTATCTTTCACAGATTATCTCTCCACAGTATGGTGCAGCAAAGTTCTAGTTCGGTGCTACTTGATGATGGTGAATGATCAACTACATGGCCCACAGAAGCAGAAACTTAATCATTCCCTACCTTCACTATCCATAAGAGATAAACAGAGTCATCAATTCAGAAGTACATTGAGAGGTCCGCTGATGGACCGTGCTATTGCATAGAGCTGCAAATTTGTAGCAGTGTTTTTTTTGCTCAAGTTATTTTTCTAAGGAGGAAGCTTCTTTCTTCTAAAGATAGCTTCCAGATTTCTATTTTCCTGCTTATTTTGAGGGGGGGGGGGGTTCCCATCAGGTTTTTTCCCTGTTTCCTTGGTTTTATTAAGCATCATTTTTTAACTATATTCTAGATTGTATTTGGGTGACCTATGGTCTTGTTACTAGGGGCCATAGTTGTCCAAGTTATAATTCAAGGGGGGTGTTAGGATTAGTAATCCTCCCTTGGTCAAATGTCTATTAGATTATTTTTTCCTAACTTAGGAACCTTAGTTAATTAATTGGGTCCACTAGTACAATTGGCTCCTCTTGGCCTAATGGTACCAGATGTACTAGTCATTGGAGTGTGGGGAACACTACTATAGGTTAAATGCCACTTATTTCATGTGCATGCATTAGTTTGGCTGCCTCCTAGACCAATCCCTACATTTTAGGAGACGCTGGGAGTCCCAACACCAACCTACTTGAGTTAGTTAGAGTTAGTACTACTTAGTATTAGTTAGCCCCCAATTAATTTTATTTAGTTCACAATCAGTTAGCTAGTGCATGTCTTGCATGGTTGTATGTGGAGTAGGCGTCATTTACCACCTACCCCACTCAGTTGCACTGAGTTAACTACCCATCACTGATTGATTGAATTGGTTGGACATATGGGAGTTGATTTTAAACTCCGATATTGATTGAGGAACCATGAGCTAGAGATTTAGTTAGATACAGTCATATCCACTTGATAGATTCTAATTTCTACCCCGTGCATTCCAATTCTTTTCCTATGTAAAATATTGTAACACCGGATATTATTATTGTGAATGATACTGTAAATTCCTGAGTAATACTTGCATGTTTCCTGTGTGGTTTGTTTTGTTCAGTTTGTATATTCATTCTCCATATACTACAAACATTATTAGATTTATCTTCTTGAAGATATAAATGGCCTTCAAATTCTAATATCCCCCCCTCTCTCTCATAACCTACCTCTCTCTCTCTCTTTATATTTCTCCCCCATCCCCCCTCTTGTTGTTTCTCACCCCTCGCCCTCTCTCTCCCACACAATCTCTCTCACTCTCTCTCTCTGTATGTGTGTGTGTGTATGTGTGTCCCTCCCTCATCTCCCCTCTCTCATAATATCTCTCCACCTTTTGTATACCTCCCTCACTATCCCTCCTTGCACCACTCTCTCACTAACACTCACCCATCCCTTGTCTCTCTCTACCACTCATCCCTCCCCCTCTCTCTCCAACACAATATTTGTGTGTGTCCCTCCCCCTTCTCTCTATCTATATCTATGTGTGTGTCATGCCCTCACCTCCCCTCTCTCATAGTCTCTCTTCACCTTCTATATAAATTCGTCACTATCCCTCCCTCCATATCACTCTCTCTATCATTCAACCCTCCCCTCTCTCTCTTTGTCACTCACCCCTGCATCCCTCTATCCCACACAATCTCTCTCTCTCTCTCTCTCTCTCTCTCTCTCTCTCTCTCTCTCTCTCTCTCTCTTGTGTTTGTGTCGCTCCTACCTCTCTCTATATCTATTTTGTGTGTGTGTCCCACCCTTACTTCCCATATCTCATAACCTCTCTCCATATTCTCTATATTTCCCTTACTATCCTTCCCTCCATCACTCTCTCTCTAATTCTCACCCCTCCACCTCTCCCTTTGTTGCTCACCCATCCCCCTCTCTCTCCACATAATATGTGTGTGTGTGTCCCCGTCTCTCACAAAGTACATCCGTCTCTCCCTCTCTCTCCACCTTCTATTTAACTCCATCTATCAATCTATCCCCCCCCTTATTCCTTAATTACCAGCCCTTCTCTGCCCCCTTATTCCTTAATTACCTCTCTCTCCCTCTAATTGTATCCCTCCATCCCTATCTCTTTTCACCCCTATTATATTTTTATCATTTAATCAATATGATATAGTATCTTATCTGAGAGAATAACATGCACAACAATAATCACAAGAGACAAGAGACACAAAGAGTTTTCTTTGGGGAAACATAAAGGAGAAAACCCCACAAATTCCTCAGATATAGAATGAGCATCAATAGCGAAAGTAAAACCCAAAGACACAAATATTATCTTCGACAACTATTCTCTCTCTCACTTGTGCGAGCTCCACTTCTCTCACTCATGCACTACAGTTTAGTGAGTGTGTGTTTCAAATAGAGAGTCTCACTCTCTATTTATACTTATTTTCCACTTGAATTTTACTCTTACAGGGCTGACCTCACTAGGAGAGTCTAATAACCCTAATACTCCTCAACTGTTGGGAATGTTTCCCTAACTTACAATGGAGGGGTAACTTCAACTCAATTGTGGGGACTATTTTCCCGACTTACAACAGAGGCTTAACCTCAATGAATTTACATGACTTTATTATATTGTTGATTCTCCCAATCAAAGGAACATCGTAGTACAATGAAATACAATATAAGATATACAAGTGAATAGATTCAGAAGTTACAAATAAATTAACACTCCCTCTTAACTAGGAAGGTATTCTCTTGACACAGTTCATCAGCACAAGTATTTGTCACTAGATCATCATCAAAGTAGGATCATCATCATCACTGCTCCTATTGTCTTGAGCAAATGGTTCTATCTCTCAATTCTACTCATCATAGGAAGTTCTACAAATCCATCCATTTTTCATGCTAGTTGTAGGTTTCAGCACTTATATCCGACCATGGGAGGCCCATCCTACCACCATGTCAAAAAGGCCCAGCACTTACATCTCACCATGGGAGGCCCAGCCTTCCACCATGTTAGAAAGGATCAGTGCTTACATATGACCATGGGAGGCCCAGCTTGCCACAATGTTAGAAAGGATTAGTGCTTACATTTGACCATGGGAGGCCCATCCTGCCACCATGTCAGAAAGGCTCTGCACTTACATATGAACATGGGAGGCCTAGCTTTCCACCATGCAAGAAAGGATTTGCACTTACATCCTACCATGGAAGGCCCATCCTTCCACCATCTTAGAAACAATATGCACTTACATCCAACCATGAGAGGAATACATCCTGCAACCATATCAAAAAGGCTCTACACTTACATCTGACCATGGGAGGAACACATTACACAACCATGTCAGAAACCCTCTGCACTTACATATAACCATGGGAGGAACACATTCCGCAACCATGTCAAAAAGGATCTGCACTTACATCTGACCATGGGAGGAACACATCCCGCAACCATGTTAGAAAGGCTCTGCACTTACATCTGACCATGGGAGGAGCACATCTCACAACCATGTCAGAAATGATCTACACTCATCTAACCATGGGAGGAACCAATACTCTCACCATGTCAGAAAGGCTTGAACACTTACATCTAACCATGGGAGGAACCAATCCTACCACCATGTCAGAAAGGCCTAGTACTTACATCTAACCATGGGAGGAACCAATCCTGCCACCATGTCAAAAAGGCTCATGGACTCATCACTTCCCCTTGGAAGGAACCTTGATCTGGAGAACACCAAGATTTTCTTCTAAAGTACTGAAACTTTAGTCTGGATATTTCTAGCATAGAATCACATCGAAGATGATTACTTCCAAGGATAACCTGGGAGCTTCGTTGGGACTGATTACATCCGATGACAACCTCCAGGATTATCTACGTCTGAGAAACCTATGAGCTTCGCTAGGATTTTATGCATAGACAACCTATCTCACCATCTATTCTAGAATTCCCTCTTTCAATAGATCTTGATCTGGATCACAAAATGTAGCTTCACTGCTCCTCTCAGCACCATATTCCTGATATAGTGATATTTGATCTCGATATGATTTGACTTGTCATGGAAAACCAAGTTCTTTACAAATTCACACAACTCTGGTGGTCGAAATATATACAAGTGGCATCCAACTAGAGATCAAACAAATCAAATAGTAGCATCCTTAGCCACACTACCTCACAACTAGATGAACACAATGTGACATACTCTGCTTTGGTTGTGCTCAGTGCCACGCAGGACTGCTTCCTGCTAAACCAAGAGATCACACCTAATCTCATACTGTAGCAGCACCCCAAAGTGCTCTTCCTATCAATGGCACTTCCTTCCCAATCTGAATTCACATAACCCTCTAGGTTAATATTCCTATTTGCTTCATACTTGAGCTCATACTCAACTGTAGCCTTTAGGTACCTCACTGCAAGCTTTGTAACCAGGTGAGCATGTCTTAGATTTGTGAGGAACGTCACTGAACAAATCATCCGACAATACTTTATATATTGTTTATGTAACCTACCCTATATACATGTATAAGCTTGCACTTGGAGGATTTTCTCTTTGCGGGTGAAGGATAAACATCCCTGAAAGCTTTGGAGGAGAAGCGGAGTGGGAAAAGACAAAGCTTGGATCAACCGTCGTGAATCGGGTGAGTTTATCATATCTTCTTGTTTCCTTTCTGTACTTTAAAGTTGATTGCCTGCAAGTTTTAAGAGTATGTTGGTAACCCCAGACCTTCGGTTATAAGGTGTTTATTCCTATACAACAGATGCTGAGATGAAGTATGATCCAATTGAGAAACAGGCTTATTCTCTCATAAAGTCAGTGAAGACTTTCAGAATTTACATTCTCCATGCAAAAGTTCTTGCATATGTCCCTTCAGCTGCTGTGAAAGATGTTTTGAGTCAGCCTGACATTGATGGGAAGAGAGCTAAGTGGATTCCCAAGCTCATTGAATTTGATATAGAGGTGAAGCCCACTGAGCTAGTAAAGGGACTAGGTTTGGCCAAACTCATGGCTAAAGAAAACTGTGAACTAATGGGGATAAACTTTGCTTGTGTCAATTCAGCAAAATTGCAAACAGTAGTAGCAGTAGAAGTAATGCAAGATCAGAATGACATTCAACCAGTGGCTGAAAACCTATCTTCATGTGAGTGGTACTCAGTTATTATTCATTTTTTGTATAAATTAGAAGTTCCTCCTGATATCACTCCTAATCAAGCACGAGCTCTTAAATTAAAATCTGTTAAATTCTCCATAGTTGATAAACTGTTGTACTGGAAAGATCTATATAGGGTTTTGTTGAGATGTCTAGATAAAAAAGAATTAGATAAGGTCATGCATCACTTTCATTCCACCACATGTGGGGGACATCATTATTGGAAGACCACAACCCATAAGATCCTAAGGGCAGGGTACTATTGGCCAGTCCTATTTTCTAATGTATGTAGTTTTGTAGGGCTTGTGATTAGTGCCAAATATTTATAAGGAAGAAACAGCTCAAATCCTTGCCCCTTAGGCCTATTGTGGTGAATGGGCCTTTTAAACAATGGGGTCTGGATTTCATAGGTGAAATAAATCCATCTTCCAATGGGAAACATAAGTGGATCCTAGTAGCCACATACTACTTTACCAAATGGATAGAGGCAGTACCCACCAGGAATGCCACACATCCGGTCATCATGATATTTTTATATGAGAATATCTTTAGCAGGTTTGGCTACCCAATAAGGTTAGTAACTGATAATGCACCAGCTTTCAAAGCTGGGGCATTATTTAGAATGTGTGATTCAATGGGTATCTAGCTGGTGCATTCCATATCCTATTATCCTCAAGGTAATGGCCTGGATGAGTCATCCAACAAAAACCTAGTTAGGATCATCAAAAAACTACTAGAGACAAATAAAAAAAGCTGGGATTCTAAGCTTAAGATTTCTTTATGTGCTGATAGGGTAACAGACAAAATATCTATAGGGACTTCTCCATTCAAGTTAGTTTATGGTACTGAGGCCATTTTTCCCATTCAACTCATTCTGCCAGTGGAAAAATTCTTTCAAGAGGAAGATGAACCAAATGATATGTTGAGGAGGATGATGGGTTTGGTGGAGTTGCAGCAAGTCAGGGAACAAGTGATAGGAAAATCAGAAGCCCATCAACAGAGGATAAATGTCATGTTTGACAAAAGGGAAAAAGTAGACAACTTTTAGGTTGGAGATTGGGTCCTCAAGTGGGATGTTGTCAGACAGGACAAGGGAAAACATGGAAAGTTTGAATCTTTGTGGATTGGCCCTTTTGTGATAGCTCAGGAACATAAGAATAACACCTTCAAATTGCAGAATATGGAAGGGGAAGAGGTGTTTGATAGCCCAGTGAATGGGCATTTTCTGAAACTTTACTTTATTTGAGGCTCTGAGGCCTTGCTATTGTAAAATAGTAGCTAGTAGGTTGTTTTTTTATTATAGAATAAACTCCATGCTCAATGGAACAGTAAATGATAGTGTTAAGTTTTTAGTTTTTTTCAGGGAAAGGCATTTTGGTCTGGGGATCTTGGGACCTCGCAGGGAGGTTCCCATCCCCAAGTAGGAGCTATATGTTATCTCCCAAAATAAATTTATTTTGATAGTATGAAAAATTCGAGCCATGTAATGAAAAATATGAGGATGACTAATAAATTGAAGGTCTTTGTTTTTGCTATGGTTGAAAATTTTGGAAGATATAGATTTCGATGGCTTAGGTAGGGTTCTTAATAGCTCATTAGCCACCAAAAGGCTTTGTTTCGGTAGTTAACAGTTTAACGCAGGATAAAGGTAAACCACATAAAGCGGGCCTGAGTGATTAAATGGTGAAAACACTTTTGGTGGCTTAGGTGAGACTTCAAATGACTCATTAGCCACCGAAAGGTGATGCTTTCGACAGTTTAGCAAACAGATCAAAACAGGCTTTTACTACCGAAAGCAGGAAAAAAGGCATGGGGGAAAAATCACTTTTGGTGGCTTAGGTGAAAGCTATGACGTTTCATTAGCCACCAAAAGGACAGATTTTTAGCGGTTAAAAGGAATATTCGGTGAGGCCACTATCCACCGAAAGCTGGGTTTCACCCCGACGCTAGGAAAATGGTTTGGGTGGATTAGGAGAAAGGGATATCATTTCATTATCCACCAAAATCCATCATTTATGTGTCTAGTAGACAAAATCCTAAAGGTTGTTAACCACCAAAAAGGTAACATGTGGAAACGGTTAGAAAGCGGTCAAATCAAACCCTGTCATCAAGATAAACGATCAGTAAAGGGCGTGATAAACAACCGAAAGGACATGAGTCTGCATAACTGCTTGTGGAAATAAGTGAAGGAGGTTGGTATAAACTGATAAAGGACTAATAGGACCTGAAACCTTCATTTTTCTTCCACCTGTCCAAAAGAATAGCAGAAAATATCACCGGGTATCCAGGTTGATTTGAAATATGATTGTTGGGTAAGGGTTATCGAGAAGATCAACTACATCCATCACCTTATGAACTTAGAATCCATCATGAAATCAAAATCCCTCATAATCAGTGCCAAAACTCCAGTACATTTCATCTTCGACCTTAGCATTTCTCTCCACCAAAAAACCATCTATAAGAAGTAGCCTACTAACACACTATCATACAGAACTTAAAATTATTTTTGTAGGTACATAGGAGTGGCATTCATCAAGATGAAGAAGGGAGGACATGCTCTTAGGCAGGGATTAGGATATGTCAGCTATTTGGAAGCACATCCAGAGGTCTGTAAACTTTTCCAAGATGCTAGGTTCTATAGGTTTTGTGAGAAGATACAAGGTTCACATCAACAGGTGGCTGAGGCATTTGCTCTCTCATTTGATAGCTCTAAGGAAGTCATAGGCAAAGAGGAATTCCACATATATGAAAACCTAATCACTGAAGTGACTAAAATCCCTAGCACAGGAGAAAAATGGTTCAAAACCACCATACCAAAAGATGTAGAGTTCAGGTCTTACCTAAAGCATGAGCATAAAGGAGTGGTGTGGAAGAAGAGTGTGCTATCCTCCTGGTTAGAAGAGAGGTGGAAGTAACTTCTAAAGGACATTGTGGTCTACGTAACATGTGAAGGAAGATATAAGAGAGCCATGATCTACCATTTTAAGTAAATGAACCACTTCATAGATAAAAGCCCACTAAATTTGTCATTTTACTTACACAGGAGTTTGGGAAAAATGGCACACCAGGTGAAGGGTTAGCTAACCAAAATTGCTGGTAGACTGTCTCACCATGGCCTTATCCAACTGTTGATCCAAGAGTTTCTTAAAAGGAGGAATATGGCATGGCCTTATTTCTTGTTTTGGAATGGATTTGAAACAGGCCTTCAGCTAGAGGAAAAGGGGAACTCTCCTACTAAAAAATCCAGCAGACCAAAAAGTGGAAAAAGGAAAAGAAGGGCCATATCTCCAGCAGCAGCAGAACAAGATCCTCCCTCTTCCAAAGCCAAGAAGGTCAAAAGAAACTTGGACTTCACTGAAAAGGGCCAGGAAGTTGCAGTACACAGTGAGAATATTTTAAACCTACCCTACTTAGACTTACATGAGGAACTGGTAGAAGGTGAAAACCGAGCTTTGTAGGTTGTAGCAGTGATTGAAGAACTACCATCCCCTACATCAAAAGAGCAAGAGGAACCAGGAGAGAATGCTTCCTCTAGCAATCCTAAGACTCAAAGGATAAATCAATTGCTGAGGCAAGTGTATGAGATGGATATTTTTGAAAGGGAAATAAAGAAAAATAATGATGCATTAACCAGTAGGAACAAGGTGATACATAAGTCTTACCTAGAGTAGAGAGAAAGATATATTTTCTTAAAGAGACTGAATACAAGGTACCTAAAAGACAATACTAGATTTTACAGGATGATTAGGCTCCAAAGACTGCAGCTGAAGGATGCCAAGGCAAACCCTAGCATCCACCCCATGCTGGGAACCCTAGCTGAAGCTGCAGTTAGCCTTCAGCCTCCAAAAACAAGCCACACTACTATAAACCCTCCTAGCACAAAGCCTACTAAAGAAGAAAGCTGATAAGATAGAGTTAAAAGAACATTTTTGAAAGAAACCTAAGAATTTTTTAAAAATAGAGCTTTCAGTGGCTTAGGAAGTTCATTAGGCACTGAGAGCCCCTCTTTCAACAGCTAACAGTTTCGATGTTTTGGCCTCTTAACCACCAAAAGTAGACAAAGGCATAAAATTAAATTTTGACATGCAAGAGCAATTTTGGGCGAATATGGATGGCTCAAGGACAAAGTCTGAAGATGAAAGATGCAGAAGAAAGCATCAGGAAAGGTCTATTTCAGTTTTACTATGACATAACAGTGGAATAGGTCACCAACACCTAGCTGTCAAAGGAAAATAGTGACTTAACCAACAGAGGGCCAATGGCAATGATTTCTAGTAGTTACCTTAGTTATCTGAAGTTTCATATAGTGAAATAATTCTACAGTTAGTTAGACAAGTAGTTAATTAGGTTTTTTTAACCTAATTTTGCAAAAAATAATTATTTTGTTTATTTTTGTTAAATCAGATCCAAGTTTTCAGGATCTGAATATTTTTGTAAAGGCTATAAAGCCTAAGACTTATTTTATTGAAAGGGTTCGACTTCGGGGACTTATATACCTATACTATTGTCAGCTTCTCATTTTTCTCATGATTTGATATAAGCTATTTTGTTATCATTTGTTCATCTTCCATTTCTATCTTTTCTGTGCTTATGCTTGAATGTGTTATTCAAGTTATATTCAAGTTAATTAATGACTGATAGTTGTCACCCTATTGGCATGTTGATGTGATTTGAATTATAAGTTCCTTCCTTATCATGATTTAGTGATTTATGTGTATCTGTTTTATGTATGAATATGCCAGCATGATGACTTCTCCATCCCTGCACCATATTGTCAACCTCTAAACAGTGGTAACTAAAAGCCTTGTACTTGATTGAATTTCATGCATGTATTAAGAGTGGAAGGTCATATAGGTCACCTGAATTGCTCCATTTTATAAAACCCCAAAAACATTGTTAGTTACCAGGCATCATTGAGTTGCAACCTAGAGGATTTTCCTGGAGTGATAACACAACCATCAGGTTAACATGTCTCGGATCCTTCTAGAACTGTCTCAATGTGTTCACTACAAAGCAAATATCTGGTCTCGTATTCATCATGTACATCAAGTAACAAATCATCTGATGATACATCATTTCATCAACCATCTCTGATGAAGCATCATTCAATAGCTTCAGGTTCGATGCCATATGTGTGGCCATGGCCTTGCAGTCCATCATCCCGAACCTCTTCAAGATCTCTACTATATACTTCCCTTGTCCAAGGGATATTCCATATGCACTCTGCCACACCTCTATGCCTATAAAGTAGTGCATCATACCCAAGTCCTTTATCTCGAACTCAACATCAAGTCTCCTTCTTGCATCTATAATTAGTTCCTCTTTTCCTGTCAGGAATAGGTCATTGACATATAAAAAGAGCATCACTGGTATTTTTCCTTCAACCTTGAAGTAAAGGTTGGAATGTTCTTTACTCTCGGTAAATACTAGAGCCATAAGTAATTTGTCCACCATGTCAAACCTCGGGATCTTCTACAGTAACTCCCTCTGAAGCAGAGCATCATTCTCCCTCTGCCTTTCGTACTATATTTATTGAAACATTCTGTACTGGAGTGACAAATAGCTTCCTAAGCTACTAATATTTTCTTGTATCCCACGATGTTGCCATCTACTGCATGCTATATCTTGTATATCCATGTGGAAGACACTACAGACTTCCCATTAGGTCTCGATACGGTATCTTAGACATCATTCTTCTTGAATTGGTGCTCCCCTTCCCTTTCATCTTGGCTACTTCTTCATAGCTGGAAGGCTCTGCATCAATGATGTCGCTCAACATTGTCACATAACTGGACTGTGTCTAAGGCCTCTTTCTTTTTTTGGAAGTATCATCATACTATTCTTCATATTGGATTATTCTTAATCTACCATTCTCTTTATAATCTTTTGAAGCTCTTTCTTTCGTTATGAAAGCTTCTTGGTTCATGATCTTCATGTATTTTTATTCGAGTGAATCTTAAACTGTCATCACTTGTTCTTCAAAAAAAGTCTCATCCTTATTTTCTTGTAGGTGATTGTACGTGATCTTTCCTACAAGTCAAATGCATTAGTTGTATGGTTAGAAAAATTTCATAAGGAATATTCATAATGAAAAATTCGTATGCATAAATATATAATCATGCAACTATTTTAACCAATATAGCATTCATCCATATCTCACAGAAACTTTCTAGATTCCTTCCACCTCTACCATGACATCATTGATATTGTGCACTAATCCAATATGTCAGCAAAGAGGTTTCATTCGATATAAGTAACAATGGAGTGTTGTATAGCACCATGGGCTACTTACCCATCACATGCATATTATTAGTATACTAACATTGATGTAGACATTCTATCATGCATGATACATTTCAAAACTAAGCAATGTCATATAAATAACTTGATATGTAGGAAAAGTCAATTCAAATACTTATCTTTATTTGTTTCGTGGGTAGACTCTGTCTTGAGCCTTCAGCTTCATCATCTTTTTTATTCATGGCATCATCATTTCTTATCCAAATGCTAAGATGGATAAGAGGTTCTTCAAGAATTGAATCCTTTGTATTCCTCATCGCTTGAGGGATCTTCTTTGAATCATGAGAGCTTGATATTTAGTTGCTCTCATATTCTCTTCTCTTACTATGAGTCAAGCTTCTTCTTGTGTGTACTCTTCCCAGAGTTTGCTAAAGTTAATCACTTCCTTTTGGCACACATTCGTCGAATGAATGAACCCCATTATCTTGGGAAGCCATTCAAGGTGGTTATAATAGTATATGATTCTTCTTCGATTGCTTTGTCATAGCATCGAACACTTCCTTTTGGTGTATTCATGTATGACATATCAAGGATGTGTTAGGATTATTAATCCTCCCTTTTTCATACTGTCTATTAGATTAATTATTTCCTAACTTAGGAACCTTAATTAAATATTTGGGTCCAGTAGTACAATTGGGTCCACTTGGCCTAACGGGGCCACATGTACCAGTCACTGGAGTGTGGAGAGCACTACTATAGGTTAACTACCACTTACTACATGTGTATGCATCAGTTTGGGTGCTTTCTAGACCAATCCCTACATTTTAGGAGCCACTAGGAGTCCCAGCACCAACCTACTTCACTTAGTTGGAGTTAGTACTAGTTAGTCTTAGTTATCCCTCAGTTAATTTCATTTAGTTCTCAAATAGTTAGCTAGCACAAGTATTGCATGGATAATGCATGGGTGCATCTGGGGTAGGTTCCTTTTCCCACCTACCACACTCAGTTTCATTGAGTTAACTAGCTGTCACTGCTTGTTTGAGTTGGTTGGACATCTTGGAGTTGATTTTGGACTCCAATATTGATTGAGAGACAATGAGTTAGAGATTTAGTTAGATACAATCATATCCACTTGGGAGATTCAAATTCATATCCCATGCATTTGAATTCTTCCTATGTAAACTATTGTAACACCGGATATTATATTATGAATGATACTGTAAATTCCTGAGCAATACTTGTCTGATTCTTGTGTGGTTTGTTTTTTTTAGTTTGTATCATCATTATCCATCTTTTTGATGAAAACATTATTAGAAATCTATGCTTAAATATCTAGATGGAATTCTAATTCTAATAGGATGAGATGATATTTAATACAATCTGCAATGTTTCTCTTGGCTTTAGCCTTAGCCTCATCTCCCTCTGGCTCCTAGAACTTCCTTACTGAAATACTGATCTAAGTCAATTTATTCAAGGATTATAGAGTTCGTATACTTCCATGCATGGAAATTTTCAGCTTCACCAAGCTTATCATCAAGCTGGTGTGATTAGTCATTTTGAAATGAGAACCTCAAACGTAAATAGCAAAATATTAGATCTTACCAATTAGAGGTGTTTATCCTCGTTCTAGAGATAGTTGATCTTAGGGTTTGTCAGAGAAACCCTAATCTTAAAAAAATTGGAATCTTTCATATCTAATTCGATAGAAATATGCACCTCCTCAAGGCAAGATGAGCAGCATACATCTCTTCCCAAAACTATGCTCAGAACTGCAAAATATTGGGTGCCCTAGTTTTCTTCAATTTCTTTTGCCGAATCTCCTCATATTGTTTCTATGGTATCTCCAAAAGTATTGCTCTTCTGTTTCTAAAACTTCTCACTAAAGTATCCTCTTCTATACTCTTTCCAACACCGTATTTTTGAGCAGAATTCATTTCACCAATTAGGACATGAGATTTTTCCCAAGGTTACTTATTTCATGACTGTTTAGCATAGCGAACTTGTAAAGACTTACACGTGTCAATGTTTCACCTTCAAGGTATGAAATTTTTACCACAGAAATTAAATTATGTTCGCTATATCGAACATCTGCAAAATTTCATTTGGACCTTCATATTTTGAGATATAGCAATTATCCTAAGGTGTCCTATTTAGGGATGAATCCTAGGAGAGGCTAAAACCATGATTTGGAGGAATCCTATCTCCAATATTATAGCGAAAATGAGGCTGAAAATTTTATATAGGGTACATAAGAAATTTATATTCATCCTGTAAAAGTTTCAGCTCCTGATCCTTCTCCAATATTGAGATATAGCGAATGTACAAAACCTACTAGTTTAGTATTCTAGGGTTTTTTCAGGCATGAAAACCTAATTTCTATTAGCTCACATTGCAGTTGTATTTTAGTTGTATAGTGAAACTTCTCTGATTCATATTTTAATGAGAACCTCAAATGTAAATACAACAGACTTAGATCTTACCAATTTGAGATTCCTGAACTGAGTCTGGAGCTCATCTTTTGCAGTGTTTATTTTCTCGTCGGGGGTCAAATTAGGGTTTGACTTTCCTAGAGTTTTACCTAACCAAAAACTTTGATCTTTGTCTCTAAATTTTGATTTTGAGGAGGAGAGAAATCCTACACTGGGCTCACTCAAAAATTCCTCTTGTGTGAAAATCCCTAATTTCCTGCACCATTGATAGGTCAAAAATTGAAAATACCCGAAATCAAATTCTGCTTTGACAGAAAGATGCACCATTCAATGGAGAGTTATCCTAGCCTCCTTTTGTTGATGATATGTGGAGAGATACCCAAAAAGTAAGAAGCCCTAGATTCTGCAGCTGCACGGTGTCTTCTTCTTAGGTTAGCTTTGATACCGTGTTAGATTTTTATCATTTAATGAATATGATATATGATCTTATTTGAGAGAATAGCATGCACAACAATAAACACAAGAGACAAGAGACACAAAGATTTTTCCTCGGGGAAACCATAAAGGAGAAAGCCCCACAACTTCCTCAAAGGTAGAATGAGCACCAATAGCAAAAGTAAAACCCAAAAATCACAAAGATGATCTCTGACAATGGTTCTCTCTCTCACTTGTGCAAGCTACTCGTCTCTCACTCATGCAGTACTGTTGAGTTAGTGTGTATTTCAAATAGAGAGTCTCTCTTTCTATTTATACTAGTTTACTTGACAATTACTCTATAGGACCGACATCACTAGGAGAGACTAATAACCCTAATACCCCTCAACTGTGGGGACTATTTCCATGACTTACAACAAAGGGTTAACCTCAATGACTTTACATGAATTTATTATATTAATGACTCTCCCTATAAAAGTAACAAACATATTTGCAGGGGTACAATGAAATACAATATAAAATATACGAATCAATACATTCTGAAGTTACAAATATATCAATAGCCAGCACCTGCTGCTAGAAACCCCGTTCAGTACTCTGGCGGGTCAGCCTCTTAAACCCTTTTTGCATCAGATGCTCGTGTCCTAGTTTTCCACCCCTATATATTTTTAGCAATAGATTACCTATGAGCGAGTCGATGGGGGAGAAGATCTGGAAATCATGCTACAGGATGGGATGGTATATGGGTTAGAGAATAATTTATTTAAAAACTTTGTTGAAACAAATAAATATATTTCTCGCAATGTATTGGATACTCCAAGTGAGCTAACTAAATCGAAGACATAAATGGATGAGCTTATTAATGTGAAGTGGATGGAGCCATAAGATAATGAATGGAAGGTGTATATAGTCAATAAATTCGTATTCTTTCATATAGAATTATAATAGGGTTCCCCAACAAACTAGGAATTTCATTCACCCTTATGCTACTTTGTGAAAAAAATGATTTAAATAATAGTATTTGATAATGAAGCTAAGATGGACAAGAGACCTCTAGGTTTTAGAGAAACCTTAAACCTGTAGTAAATCCTCATGATATTTAAAGTTGGTCTTAAGCAACGATTATAGTTAAAATATGCATGTATGAAATAATGATATAAAATTGTTTTGGTTTAGTTATTAATATTATCTTGTTTTTAGTTCTTCTATTTGAAAAATAAAACTAAAAGCTAAGTTGCATTAATTTCTAAACTAAACATGCAACTCTTTATTTATATACATATTTTCCTATCCTAAGAAGAAAAACCATTTTTATCCAAGTATATGAGCTCTTCTAATTTAACCAAGTGCTAAGCAATATAAAAAATATACCTTTATCCACATATTAGATGTTATTGCAGTGATTACTTGAATGTGGAATACCAACCTACTTACTTGTTTATGCATCATAAGGTGTTGAAAGAAGGAATGGTGGTGTGGTTGGGTTACCTCTTGAAACTAGCTTTCAATGTAGTCCTCAAACTCACCTTCCTTCATTATGTCATACATATCCTCTTCTCCTAGTTGAGTGGTTGTTTGAGCCCATGATGTATATATTTTCATGTATATCGTGAAATCTTCGATTTCAGGTCGCTCTCCTTCAGATATAATCCCCAATGTGTCATCTTCTTTTGTGGTTTCACAAATAAAATGCTTTTGTAGCTCTCAAGAATTTTGTTCATTTGTCGTATCAGGAGAAGTCGATAAGCTATTAATTGATGTCAAAATGTGTGTTTCCTAAAAATAAGATATCCCAGCTGCTGCTAGGATTTGATAGAGTTCTATCATACTAATTTTCACTCTCGAACTCATGTCTTTTGTTGGTAGGTCCTACTTCACACCAGGATTAGCGTTTGGGGTTCTTACATCACCAATCATTTGATTTGTTTTTTTTTTTAGAATCTAATTGAAAAACATACCACACACACTCAAAAATTAAAGATACCTATGAATAGATAAACATACCTGCAAAAAAATAAACTGAACTTTCAGACAAGTAACACTTTCGCATGACACACCTACTCTAAGGAAATACAATCAAATTTTGAAAAAAGTAAACACGCTGCGCAAAAATTAAAACTTGCAAAAAGGAAGGACACCAATGAGAAAATAAGCATACTTTGTGAAACACACTTGGAAAATTTTTTTTAAAGAAATTAAAACACACTTACAAAAATGAACAACAAGGTTTTGGGGCGACCCACTAAAGTGGATGTGTAAGGATATTACACTACGAAAATTCTGTACTGAATTCGTCTTTGTGTATTATCATTCCCCCCCCTCCCTCCCCCCGCCCGCCCCCCTTATTGTGTAATGCAAAGACAACCTATCTACCTACACTTCAACCCTTTTAGCACCTCCCCGGCAATGATGCAAAACTGTTGGTAAAAATATATGCTAATTAATTCCAACTTAAATTGTCAACTCAAGGAGGTAGCTTGTGAGATGCAAGCACTGTATGTGCAGGGTCAAAGGTTAACCTAATTTATCCTAACCTAAACTAATCATGATAAACACACTTCAATTGTAAAACTAAACTATGAGCTACAAATATAAATTCTTTATTCCTATGTTAAATATCAATGTGTGTACTAACCTATAGACTAATATTAAACTCCAACTTAATCACAAATTTTAAATATCAAGTCTACATTATAATCTAATTTAAAATTATGAACTAAATCAAATAATAACTCTTAAAAGTTTATAAATGAAAATCCCATTTAAATGCAATTACAAACTAATTTTTGTGCCGAGAGGCACTCTACAGCCTAGTATGGGGGAGATCTTGTAACGTGATGTAATGTTAGTAACGTTTGTAACATGTCGGCAAAAAGTAATAGTGATAGTGAATATTATGGGAGAGATCTTGTAACGTGATGTAACATTAGTAACGTTTTTAACATGTCGACAAAAAATAATAGTGATAGTGAATATTATGGGAGATATCTTGTAACCTGATGTAACGTTTGTAACATGTCGGCAAAAAATAATAGTGATAGTGAATATTATGGGAGAGATTTTGTAACACAAAATAAAAAATAATATCACTTTCCTAACGTTATTTTTATTAATAAAAAATAAATTTTCTAATAGACCAAACTAAATGTCGGCCACAAAAACAATCTAATATGGGGGAGATGTTGTAATCTTCCTACCTAACAAAACAATAAAAAAGTAAAAATTTAATCATCTGTAAAAAAAAATATGTGGGTCAAGAAAAAAACACAAAATTGAATTATCCGCAAAAAAAATGTTAAAACCATGTGCAAGGAATTCTAAACAACCCATGGTTTTATTGTACATGGTTTAAGAGACTTTGCACATGGTTTTTAAACCATGTGCAAGGCCTCCTAAACAACCCATGGTTTTATTGTACATGGTTCAGGAGGGCCTTGCAAATGGTTTTAAGACCATGTGCAAGGCCTCCTAAACACCCATGATTGTAGGAGGGCCTTGCATATGGTTTTAAAATCATGTGTGGGGAAATGATGCAATGTTCGTTCCTAACAAAGATGTGTCTCTTGGTTTGAATCAAATCAATGGATACCTAAGAAGAGGCTTGCACCTCCAGAGATTTGATCCATCTCGGCGCTTGATAGAGCCTAGGATTTCGATCTACGCTGGTGTAAATCCAATTTCAAATTAATTAAAAACACCTACCTAACTATCTCATAAAACACTAATTCATTTTCTACGTAATTATCATTAATCAACATAATCTTAGAAACATGAAGTATCTATACTATTTGATTATCAAATAAAATTTACAACAAAATCTGGATTTGTTACTTTCTTTGAAAACTCAAAACTATCATTCACAAGGAATTTTAGAACAAATTCCACACTACAAATTACAAACTCAATTACAATTTAAATTACCAATTGAAAACTATATTGCAAATTAAATATTACATATTTAATTACAATTGCAAACTAAACAAGTGGAATAAGCAACAAAGTTGCTTAGTACCTGCCTCCTAAGAAGAGATTGAAAATATATAGCAATAGGATAATTTTGCTATAAAAATATATGATAAAACAAATATAATTACAATTATAAAGAAATTAAAACAAAAATGAATTAAAAAATGTCCATTTAAATATTATATAGGTTATTGCAATGTAGCATAAAACAAGCATATTCAAGCTTCCTTACATAC